>CM035591.1:67705518-67965436 GCA_020423425.1 Chrysopa pallens | reverse complement strand
CGGATATCCTCCTGAAGGACCACCACTTGACGGATATCCTCCTGAAGATCCACCTGATGGATATCCTCCTGATGATCCGCCTGATGAGTATCCTCCAGAGGAGCCTACAGATGACCCACCTGATGGGTATCCTCCTAAAGATCCAGTTGATGGGTAGCCTCCTGAAGAACTTCCACTTGACGGATATCCTCCTGATGAACCACCACTTGAAGAATAACCACCTGAAGACCCACCAGATGGATATCCTCCTGAAGCACCCCCTGAGGAGTATCCTCCAGATGATCCACCAGAAGGATAGCCTCCGCCGCCAGACGAATGTCCGTTGCTGGCACCACCAGCTGGAGATGGCCCTGTTTGATAACTATTTGTGCCACTGAATCCTAATTGCGCACTAGCTGATCCACCACTCTATAAGAAATTTATTATTCAGATTAATATTTCACAACTTATTACATTTTCTTTTAAATTACTTACAGAATGGCCAGAATACGAATTTGCTCCTGTTGGTGGAGTATCATAACTGGTTTTGGCACCCGCTCCGGAGCTTTGAGGTGCAGCATAACTGCCAGTTACAGGACCACTGGGAGGTGGTAAATAACTGTTTATGGGTGCTGAAAAAAATATGGTATTAGTAACGGAATTTGGTTTAAAAAAACATTAAAATATTTAAAATTTGTGAAATAAAATTGGATAAATGTCAAATAAAATAGTTGTTTAATTTGAAATGTTTGAACCAAAATAATCAGCTCCACAAAGGATTGTGTTAATAAAGCATATGAATCATTTTGTTCAAAAATGTAGGCAAGAAAAATCGTAATAAATATTCTTTAACTCTGACATCTTTAGAGATACTCGTTGTCAAAGACAGCATTTTCAATTAACGAAAAAATGTATTCAATAAAACATTATTTCTTGAATTTTTCTTGGTGTAAATGTTGGTTCATGGATCCATTGAACCGATTTTCCTCATAAAATAACTTTTCTTTAGAATTAGAATACGCCAAAAATGTGATTGTTAGTGATTTTTTATGTTTTTCTACATATATGAAGTAAGTGATTGCTATTAAACGCTATTTTACATATTGTATAGTTTCTTACGTCACGAGTAATGAATAAAATTTTGTAATTAACATAAGTCGCTTTTGTATAAAACAAAATAATTCAAATTACCACAAAAATATTCACACCATTACTAAGAGCTTATTATTTAATTATGTAGCTATACCTATGCAACGATTGACGATAATTTCATAGTTAAAGTAATATTATTTTTACATAGTAAATAAAAGTTTAACAAAATTTCATAATTTTATACATAATTACATAGCGAGTGTTACAACTTACAAGGAAATTATTGTAAAATAATGATTATTATTCGTTTTTAGCAGTTGTTATACGTTTGTTGTGTTTAGATTAAAAACGAAGAAAAATATTATAATGATCATAGGATTTATACATAGGTCATACGATCTTTTTGTCATATATCAGTGATATATTAGTTGATTTTATTGTTCAGTGGCGTACTTTCTATTAACGAAATTATTTGAAAATGATAATCTATGTATATTATGTTTCATTAGTAATTTTAGTCATACTTTCAGCAAGGGTATAGAAATTTCGAACATTAATTATACCATACAAGTTACGAAAGTAACTTTACAAGCTGACGCTCCGGGCAGTCTATCCGCTGCTCGCCAGAATCTATCGCTACGTTAAATAAAAATATTTGAATTTGAATTTTCGTATTTCATTTGTTTGTTTCCGATTCAAATGTTAGATTCAGATATGGTAACTTTGATTTGCATTATTATTATTTTTTCTTGTATTTATACAAGCAATTCTTGTCAATTTTGTAGCGATTGACGTATTGTCTAATTTTGTCTAGTATTCAGAATGAAAATATTTCCAAATTGAAACATCCATAATATTCCAATATCATACTCATTCATTTTTTTGACTTGTTTCTAATGATTTAAAATTTACATTAATAATTAAATCGGTCCATGTTGTGTTTAATCTGGCCTAATTAATGTTTTTTACAAACAGATTGATATTATTTACATAATAATGGTATTTTCTTCAGATTTTAAAGGTATTAAAATGACCAAAAACGTTTTTTGTATAAAATTTGAATTAAAGAACCAACAAACATTAACAACCACAAAGTTAAATTCGATAGAAAGTTAAATTTGTTAGGCCGTTAGTGATAAGATCCACATATTATTCAGAAAATTGCTTTTCAATTATTCAAGATCCAAAAAAGTGCCACAAGTCAGCAAGAGTGTATTGAACACAAACTTGAAAAAGTTAGGTCATTATATTGGCCAAATTTACTGGAAATTAATTTAAACATTTTAAATTAAATTAAATTAAATATTTATCGTTTTATTCCTTTGTAATAGATCAAAGATCGACTTAAACTGTAGTTATAGTATAAGAATAAACGGTAAGATATACCTACAATTGAAACGGTTCACTATTTTTTAATATAATTAAAAAAACAAAATCACTTTAAATTTGTCCAAAGGGGTATTATACATACGCAATTTTAAAAATATAAGAGAGAAAGTATTCAAATTATATTATTTTCAAGCCTATATTCATTGGAAAAAAATTAAAGTTGATTTTTAAAATTTCATCAATAATTATCTCAAAAGAATTCATAACATTTTGTGGTCAGAAACAATATCAAATTTAGAACTTTGATACAAAATCAAAACTAAAGTCAATGTAAATAATAATGAAAAAATGCAGTTTGAACCCTTCAAACACTCATCTATACAACTTGCGGGAACACGGTTGCCACTGAAATCATGTATGAAGGGAAGAGTGGACTTAGGTGAATAACTTCTCCTAATATAGAGTCCAGATTTCAAGGCCCTATTTCCTCCTTATTTTTCTACCTATATGCGAACATTTGTGATTAAACTAAGAATACAACCTAGAACATAAAGAAGAGAAATTTTTGTTGAATTCATGATAAGAAATAATTCAATAAATAGGACCGCTTGAATCACATTATACTCATAAAAAACATTGATAGTAAATTTTTTTAGCATATTTCAATATTTTATTATTAAAACTTCCATAATTTAATGATATCTCCCATTTTAAAAAAATACGTGTGCATTATAGATGGTGATTTATAACTGATAATGAATGTGTTTTAGGATCTTTTTTGTCATATTATACAGTGATCGTAATCTTTGGAATTATATATAGTATTCATAAAGTTCTTCATTAAATAATTGAAAAGTATTGTTAACTTTTTGAAATGAGATACGCCACTGTAAATTTACTAACATTAGATTATCTACTTATTTCTATAGTTCTCAAGATAGAAGTCTTTATATTTTATTAATAATTCTATTCGTGTTTTTTATTTATTTTTTATACATTATTTTATACGTATATAATTTTGTAATATTTCCTAGTAGGTAAATATCTTCGCAAAAAATACAATGACAAATTATCTACTATTCAAAAAATAAATACATTGTATACAGGGGCGTAGGAACGAAATTTTTGCTGGGTGGGCAGGTTCGAAATTTTTACCCCCCCCCCCTAAATTCTAAAGACTAGAAAGGTCAATTTTTCGTGGAAAACTATTGTTTTGTCCTTAAAATTATCCTACACGAAATTGTAATAGAGCAATAAAATTTTTAATCTCTTCAACAAAGGGGCATGGCCCACCCAGGGAAATTCCTGGGTGGGCAGCTGCCCACCCTGCCCATACGGCTCCTACGCCCCTGATTGTATAAAACAACAACATTTATCAGAAATATAAAAAAGAATGGCAGTTGTTTAATTGAATAAGAAGGCTAGGAGGCATGCAAGCTTAGTAGATTTGTAAAAATGAAGCGGAATGCTAATTGTAATTAAAAATTAGTTAGAAATTAGTACTTAACATGCTGATTCGTCTCGTGGTGACTAAAAATAACCATATTTATATGATGTTAAAATAAAAGCATTTTATAGAATATTAGGTATCACATATCTAATGTATGGGAGAAATCATATAGGTAGTACGATTTTCTTGAAAAGCTTAACGTTTTTCCAATGTTTTAAGTAGCAGATAGAAACAATGGAAATAAAAGCCTTGATAGATGGTGGGTTCTCGGTCATTATTTTCCTAGTGGGGATCTCTAATTTAACTTTTAAATTATGGCAATAAACTTTAAACACTATGGTAGCATTATGATATTTTTTTTTTACTATTTATTTTATTTATTTTTTTATTTTTTTTGGGTTATGAATTTATCCGAAAATAGTAAAATCGCATATATAATTAATGAAGGGCCGTAGGCATTTACAACTATGCAATTATTTTCTATCAATTTTTTTGTTTATTTGATTACTTGCTATAAAATGTGTATTTTTTGTTGATAATCTGTATTATATAAATTGGCAAATGTGAAACAGTAATCACTGTTACCAAAAATTTCATATTTTTGTTAAATCTTGATTATAGATTTGGCAGCATTAAAAACTATTTTAATAAATATTCCCATTTAGTGTACAAGAGTGTTAAAAAATGTTGTATGGTCCAGGCAATCGTTTGAGAAATTTAAATTGATAAATTTTTTAAATCTATGAATTTAAAAATAGAAAAATTATTCCTTCTTCCTCCAACAGATAGTTTTGTAGGAGATCCACAAGTCCTGAGCTCTGAGGTTGAAGAGCTTGAAGAAGTATTATTTTACTCGATAAATTTCCAGGGCTACAGCGAATCGGGGTCAGGCTTTATATAGTCAAATTATAAAAATCAAATTGATTACATTTCTAGTGCAAAAAAGGGATAATGTAAACATTTTAAACATTCGCTGTATGACTTTAGAAGTTAAAACTGAGTTAATAAAAAAAAAAAAAAAATTATATTTGATTCAATTTTTCTGACTTTTTTAATTTTTGTTTTTTTTTTTTTTGATACTTTTGATCCAATTGTGGTGTAAAATTGATCCAAAATTTAAATATAAGCTTTTTCAAATTATTCTTGTTTCTGTTTCTGAATGACGAGTACTGGATACTAAGTAAAGACTTTTTAGACTTGATTACATCATATCCATGTAAAGACACTTAAAGACACTAAATAGTAGGTGATATTGAATCTTCTTATTTTTTTGAAACAGATTTTGTTTTTTATTTAGGTATCTCATATCTAAGAAGCTCTATCACAACTGATCTTTGGACTATCTAATTTTGTTTCAATTATGTAAAAAATTTTTCACTTCGATTAAGAAAGGAAAAAACTTTAAAGCAAACACCGAGAACGATTGTAACTATCGATCATTCATTATTAATTTTCGATCAAATTGGTTAAAATTAATTTGCAAATAAATTTACAATATTTAACGATTTCCTTATCAAAAAAAAGATGATACTTCGAGAATTACCTTAAAATGGATATTAACGAATGCAAAAAAAAAAAACTAATTTCTAATCATGTACCTGAAACTCATGTTAGAGTAAGAGAGAAAAATTTACGATCGAAGCTCGTATTCGAAACGATACAAAATGTACACACAAGAAAATTCGGTATCACGAAACGAATATTTATTATATTGATTGTTTATAATTAATTAATTTAGATTATTTTATATAGATATTGATGTGACAGATAGATTCACATACAAACAGAAATACTTTTAAAATAAATTGTTATCATTGTTTCCATTTGATTGACTTATTATTCTATTGAAAATTTCCCAGATAAGTATTCTTTTAATTCCCATAAAACAAGAAAGTCTGATTTAGTTTGTTTTTACGTTTTTTCGATATAAAAAAATAAAAAAAATCATAAAAATACCATAATAATACCAATAAGAATAGAAGTATACTTTATATTACTGAAAGTTTTTAATTAATTTATACATGGGAGCTAAGACAATCCAACGCACAGGTGAATGAATGATTGTTTTTAAAGAGTATTAAATGACTAGTTCTAATTACCTTCACGTTTTGATTTAATTGCATTGGCATTTGATGAATATGTTGATCCAAATATTAATAAACATATTAATAGTAGTTTCGTCTGAAATAAATAAATAAATAAATAAATAAATTTTTTTATTTCAAATAAATTTTTGTACATATAATTAATTTAATGAAAGTGAAAAAATGTGCTACATAAACCTACTTCCGATTTCTTTTTTAAAAATATTTTAGATGATTATTCTTTGGCTTTATAAAGTTTTATAATGAAAGAAAAATTATTTTTCGGCACTTTAGTTTTTTTTATTTAAAAAACATCAAACTAAAATTTTATCATAGAACATTTTTTATTTACTATTCAATTTTTCAACGAAAAACCTGCAATTTATTTTTTTGAAAATTAAATTAACAATCGAAAATTTAATGAAAATTGAAATTGTGCTTACATATTATTTAATAAATTAGAAAACGATATTTAAAAAATACAATTGAAGAAAAACTGTAACGTACATAGTATTAGTTTTTTAAATAAATTTCACTGTAGTTGAGTAACAACCACGGGTTATTATATGCATAATGTTAAATTGCATTTAAAGAGTCTTAACGGTTAAGACACTAAGGCTATGTTTTCGAATCTTTGTGTTTTTTCTCTCTTATTTTAAGTAAATGTTGATTTTTTTCCCTAATTTCCTAGATCAAATTATTTTGTATTTTATAAATACGTATTTCGACTACAAAGTAGTCATCATCAGTATGAATTAGGTAGTTGTAATGATTCTCCGAGGAGATGTTACTCGTTGCTAATTTGGTGACGATTTGCAAACGTGCAAGCTAATTCATACTGATGATGACTACTTTGTAGTCGAAATGCGTATTTATAAAATACAAAATAATTTGATCTAGGAAATTGGGGAAAAAAATCGAAATTTATTCGAAAAATCCTAGAGTTCTCATAAATAATTATAAAATTCTCTAATTTTAGTTTCTTCTCGAATAAAATTAATGCAAACAAAGCTATAACTAATTCACCACAATAACTTTATAAAGGTAACCTAATTTAAATAATAAAAATAATTATTTAAACTTTAACATACCATCATTTTGAAACAATTGAACTCACAAAATCGGTCTTAATATTTTAATGTCACAATGATAACTAAGTCACATACAAGGCACAATAAAACTTAAAAAAAAAAACACTCTTATTTATAAAATGTACATCCCTTTGGTTTTTGTTGGATCCTAGTATTTGGTAACTAGGAGTTACGTGACTGAAGTATATAATCGTTATTAATTTATATACTTATGTTTTTTGTTTGTTTTACTTAAGATTTTGAAGATGAATGATAATAATTGTACTGGTATCATTGTCTTTATATAGTTCATCAAGATATCACTCACACTACCAAAAGAAATACTTAATAATCTTTTTGTATGATACCTCCATACTCAGTTTAAAATCATCTTTTCTCAACAGGTGAAAGTGATAAAACTTTATAGTTATTATATTGTAAGTAGCATCGGTGTGTGATGGATGCATCGTTGTATGGGTCTTCTAATTGTAGTTTAATTCAAATATTTTACTTTTGATTTTGTTGAAAAAATTTTTCATTGTTACTTAATATGATAATTTTGTATACTACTGAACTTTAATTCAAATTTTTAAGTGATTTTTGAACAGCCGTAATTCAGTGAAAAATACCTTTATCTAGATGTAACCTTAAATATTTTCTAGCTTCTAGTTGGAATTCTTGTAGCAATATTTTTTTGTTTTAGATGAGCAAACACATAGTGAAAAATTTTTAATTTATTTTGTCTTTCTAGTTGGAATACTTTTTTGGAATCTGTTTAAGTTAATCCAATATATGATTAAATGTCGAATTATCTAAAATCTTTATGTTTCGATATTTCGCAGTGGTATCCCATTTTCATTTCGGAATGTCTTTTTATCTTTTATCGTGGTTTCGAAAATTGGAATAAATTTTTGTGTAGGCAATATTGATATTGCTATTAAGAAAACCTAAGCCCAAAATTCAAATGTTAAAACGACAATATAAAGCTTGGCGTTCATAGCTCAATAAATCCGCTATAGCCCTGTACATTTTCAAAACTAATCCACGAAATGTAAACAATTTTTTGATCAAAACGATGAAGTTTTTGAAAAAAATTAAAGTAACACAAATCATTGGGTCAATTTGTAAAAAGTGTCACAATAGTCCAAGCCAAAAATAAAAACCAATATAAATAATTCAAAGAAATACAGAAAATGAATGAATTTAAATGACTGAAAAATTAATGCAGGACTAAGTCTTAAAATCTTCTTGCAACAAATTTTTATTGGTAAGGCACATTGACAAAGAAAATTGTGAAAAAAAATTTCGAATTATTTTTTTTGGTGAAATTAGTTTATAAAATTAGATGGTTTATTTATTATGCTTAAATTTGGTTTTATTTTTTTTTTTTTTCTGGTATATGAAACTTTTAATAAAAATTATTTCTTTTGTTTCTAATGAATGATCAAGGAGAACAATGAATCGTGGTTTCAGAGATTTCAATAAATTTTCGAAACTAATCAAGGATTGATTTTTAAAAAACGTTTATTAATTTATTACAAATTTTAATGCATGAGAAATTAACAGGCACGATTAGTATGGCAATCAAAAGATGATCAGATTAGTATTAAAATGAATAAATGGATTGCGTTTTTATTACATTATGTTTTAACGACTCTTTTCATTATTTTAGTGTTTTATCAATAGTTCAATTAATTCATAATACATTAAATTACTAGAGCTATTTTATTTTCAATTAGGGTGTACAAAATATAAAATCACAAAATTTCTAAGGCTTTATTTATTTTCCAATCTTTTCGAATATTTATGGTTCACTAAACTTGTTTGTTTTAGTTAACTTCCCATGGGCCCTGTTTTGCGAAGTATTGTATTTAAAAAATATCTGGTGCTGATGTCAAAAAGTGTTTTAATTAGAAATAAATTAAAATTTATTGATTATTTCATTTACTAATGTTAAAAATTTTTTCGAAAAACAGATATTGCCTTTTTATTTACTGATAATAATTTTTTTGTTTTATTTCGAACACCCTTGTAAATAAAGTTATTAATATTTTTGAAGTTCCCGATGTATATTTCAAATAGGAGCTAAGTTTAAAAAAAAAAAATGTTATTATTTAATATCTTCAAAGGATTCTGCTGCATATCATCGTATACTTAAGTGTATCGTTAATTTCAATTTTATTGATTAAGGCAGGTATATTTTCACCAATTCAGTATGCATCTAATAATTTTTTCTAGAATAAAATCCGAAAGAAATTATATCTCGTTTGTTTTGTTTTTTTTTTTATACATTGGATTTTATTCTAGTTAATTAAAATAGTAATTTTTATTTTGAATATAATGCTTATTCCGCAGATCAATAAACTTACTATACTATACTACCGCTGGCCAATATTGACTTGCTTTACAATGCCTTTATCATATGGAAGAACACGTTTTAAGTAAGAATATAACAACTTATGTATATTCGAATGCAATATTATAATTTCAAAGCGATCGGTAAGAACTTTCGAAGCATCAAGATTGTTTATTGATAACTACACAATGTTCAATATCAAGTTATATCCAACTGAAAAAGCCTCGAGTATTTATTATTAATTGAATTCAGCAAACACAATATATGGTTGATATATTTTATAGAGATCAAACTAATCTGTGTGAATAAAATAATAGATAATAAGTTTCCTTTGTATGGGCAACACAAAAATTACTGGATAGATATTAAGTATTTTAGTTTTACTTCTAGGAAACTTTGCCCTTATCAAAAAACCTATATCTAAATGTTGATATCTTCATTTCATATAAAACTATTAATTTTTATAATCTCTCTCTAAATATCATAGTGTCCGTATCGGCAAAATATATTTTAACTTCGCAGACAGAAATGGTAGGTAACCGGGAGTGGCTAAGGCTAAGTTGTTAACTTTTCCACGATCGAAAGTGGGAGAAGGTTAAACTCGGAGTGGAATATTCTAGTGTTTATTTTCAGTTGAATTGAAGCTCTACGTAGGCGAAGTACAGAGATTCAAATTATAAAATATAGACAATTGTCGACCCAGCATGAAATTTAAAAAAAAGTATTCTCAAAATTTTCAGTATGTAAATTAATTTTTATCACTAAGGTTGGATATAGATCGATTTTTATTTTTTTGCAAAATTTAAAGAAATACTTATTTTTGTAGAAAAGTGTATAAGGACATATTTTTCATTTGTTTTGAACTTAAAAATATAATCGTATTTTGTGTTTAAAAAGAAAAGCGATTATCTAGAATTAAAAAAAAAAAATGTTAATAATTGACAAAATGTAAATTGCAAATGATTGACAGTAAATAGTTTTGAAATATCATATCTACATAATTTTCATTGCATGTAAGTACATGAGTACAAGTACAAGAAAAATACGAAACGAAATTATACATACAATATTAATGTTTTAAAAAGAATATTTTATGTTATAGTACATATTTAATATATTTATATCTACATATATTATATATGTTTGTTAATAGTTAAAATCGTCTTCATATTCAAAGAAATACATAGATTGTATCTTGAAGATGTTAGATAATTTTAAGTAATTTTTGTTATTTTTATTTTTATTTTTAATGTTCTTGACATAATTTATAACATACTTTATACTACTTACGTATATGATATAATATGAATGGTTAAGTCCCTGTATTATAGTTTTTAATAATATATTTTAACGTTTTTATTCAATTATTTGTTTTTGTAGATTGTAAAAATTATAATTTTATAAAACTAAGCAAGAAATATGCGAATATAGTACAATGTGTGAATTTCATGCGAAGAGCACAAGACAGTCTTTGTTTGTTTAACGGAGTTATTATGGTAAAATCGAAAAAACACTTTTTGCATTTTTATATTTCATTTACAAAAAAAACATTAGATATAATATTTTTTTAGTAGCAAGATCTTTTTTGAGTAGAGAGTTAGTCAATAATCTAAGTTTTCAAATTGAATTATCCGTTTTACATTTGAGACCTAAATCAGTTTTTAATGATAAAGTAAGAAAGATTCGAGTTAATTAGGAAGCCAAAATTAATTTTTTTTTTTTGCAGATTTGTAGAAAAAATGCTTCAACGAAAGCCAATAAAGGACTTTACGGTAAAGGACTTTGCGGTTAAGAACTTAGAAGATGATAATATTTTACAAATTCCAAAAACATTGAATCAAAAGTAATAAACAATATGTTTATAGATCATACATTACAGATAATAAGATTTTGTACAGAGACTACCATAAACATCTATCGAATTTATGAGATCATTTAGTGATAATCAGATCAACGAATTTAATTGGTATTTAAGCCAAATTGGTTAAATCTTGAGGATGCAGATACAATGTATATGGAATTTTTATTGAAATTTTCTGAAAAGGAAATTATTCTCCCAGGCTTCAAAAATAAATGGATTTCTGAGGAAGTTAAAGACTTAAGAAACGAAAAAAGCAAACTTTATTATATATTGCAATAAATGCAGGATTGCAATGAAGTTAGGCAACGACGACAATATATGCATGCTTAGTTAAAGATTGGATTAAATACATTAACATTTAATTCAAACAAAATTAAGAACTCTTCAACAAGAAATAAAATGATTTGGTAACTTATAAAAGATGCATTCAATAACGATAAAAAAATCGAAACCATCAACAAACTCAAACTTAATGACAAAGTTGAATATATGGCATCTACGATAAACATCAAATCGCAAATGTGCTGATTATGCTTTAGTGTTTCTTTATCCACGTTCTTCACCTGAAATTTTTAAACCTGCATAAAATAAAAAAATACAAACTCATTCTCTTAGGCTGAAATTCCAGTGAAAGTTATCAAAGACCGTGCACCGATTATCTGCGAATCAATCAGTCTTATTATTAATTAATGCTTCGAACTGGGAATTTGAAAAGTCATGATTAAACGGCTTTAATCATGGTTTAAAAAATATAACCATATTACGGAAGTAAAAAAAGTATTTATAAAGAAGGGGTCTATAGAAAAAGTAGCCTGCATAGCCCATTAGCAGTATTTCGAACGCTTGACATAAAAATAGGGCAAACTTTTGGTCCTTTCAAAAGGTTTTAATTGCGTTGCTAAAAAAGTTATTATTGTACAAACTTCAAAAGTATATGATAAGAGACAAGGCATACAAACTGTTAGAATCTTATTTTACAGAGGTACACCAAGCTTTGTGAATTGAAACTGATATCAGAAAAATTTAATCCGAATATCAACAGATCAAAAATGGCGTTCCACAAGATTCAGCTATTTGTTTGTATCCAAAACCAAACCTTTTTGCAGATGACATTTCTATTGTGTTTGAGGATCAAAATATAAGTGAAATGCACACTTTTAACACAGTGAATGATTTATCTGTATAGGCTAAGAAAAACAAATAATTATGCTTATACTTAGCAAAAACATAAGGTATTAAATTTGGGAAATATGGTAATAAAATAAACTACCTCAAGATTGGTTCTCAATTAAATTATAAAATGTGTTGCAACCATAAAGTTCTAAGGAATACACATTATTCAAAACCTTGATTGGAAAATGTATATCAATAAAGCAAATAAAAAAAATAAGTACATTTATTTACCCAAAGCACTAAAAAATCAAATTCTTATCAATAGTATATTAATTGTATACCATATAGTTATGTATATACAAGCATAAAATACGAAATAATTTTTTGGAGAAACAGCAGCTATGCTGCAAAATTATTCAAAACACAAAAGAGAGATCTTTCGAATCATTTTTTATTTAAAGAGAAGTGACTCAAGATACAAGATAGAGTTCAAAGTTTATAGTATTATTATAAAAGTGGCTTAAACTGTAAAAATATGTTAAACAAAACATACACATTGATTGTAGTTTGTTTTCAGAAATAAATTGATCGCTTTTATCTTGAAAGTTTTATTGGAAATGTAAACCAGTCAAATTATAATTTGTCATTTGTTTGTGATTCAATAATAACATATTCTTTTAAGTCCAATTTGAAATTAAACAAAACCTTAATAAGTAGCTGAAAAAAAAGGTTTTTATGATGCAAAGGTTTTTATGTAAAGGTTTTTAGATTATCATACTAATCTATATCAAATCAAATAATTTTAATTGTTGATATTCATACATAAAATAGCTTTAATATGCACTTCATTTAGTTATAAATACATTTATAATATAATAATATGGTTATTAACTATTTGAGAAAAATTTGTGTCAAATATAAACAGTTTACGAAAAAATATTTCAAAGAAAAGTTGATTGTTTTAAAAAAACAAACATTTTTTGTTGTTGAATTTTTCCTTTAATTTATATGGTTTAAAAGTTGGGAATCATCAAATAACCCAACCTCCTCTTTATGTCTAGAATAGTCTATTTTTGTTTTAGAGCTATCTTTATGAGGGACAGACGGACGAATATACGTAAATGGATCAATTAAGTAATACTATGTACACCGGCCTATACAAAAATTTTGTTTGACTCTGACTAAACTCTGACGTATTATATGTCGAGTATAATTAACGAAGATGTTTATCACGAATGTACTTTGAATTGAAAAAGCCTTACATTTTGTTAAGGATTTTCTTTATTGAATGTATTACAGTAAACTTCCAAATGTGAACTTCCTGCAGAGACATATTACAATGAACTGTGATAGTAATTTTCGTGTATACTCGCTATCTTGTGTAACGTTTTCGACACATAAAACTTATCAAAATTACTGCCAAATTCACATGCTCATTAATTTTTACATAAACAATTTGAATAAAAAAATGAAAGGGAAATTATAAAAAATTTCAATTAAAATTAAGCATACAAGAACGAAGATGGTGTTAAAATCTCGTTGATGAATGGTACCTAAATGACATGATAATTTTACCGCATAAACTAATATAATATTATTTCAATATACAAATAATGTAATTAGATGATAGTTATCACGTTATACTATACCATTCTATTACCACAATAAAAATAGAATCAAAATAAGTAGTATATACATGCATACCTACCTATTTCTACCTCGTCTTTATATATCCATCAACTTATTGTTTCAAATTTTATTTAACTAAAATTTAATTATGAAATTTTCTCATAACTATAAAAATACGTACAAACAAATAAAACTATATCACTATATGTACCTACTTGGCTTATTTCTATCTTGTTATGGTTTAACAAATGTATATCTATTTTTTACCTCTATATAGACACAAAAAAGTTCACTATGTAATTCAAATATAGTGATTTCATCTATTTCTTTTAATATAGTTGTTAATAGGGATGCAAAGGATACATCATCGTTTTTGTTTGAACATCTTCTCTTTCTTATAATCTAACCAGAGAACGAGTTAAGTGCCACTATGTCCTAATGTTCAATAAATAGACTATCGAAGTAACTGCACCAACATGCATACTTCTTTCTTGTTTGTCAGAATTTCCGACGTCCACATTGCTTAATTCATGGTTAATATTCTACCTTTTTATATATAGGTGAAATTTATTAAATAATACAACGATAATCCTGAAAATATTACCATTCAAAATTTCACTTTCGAAGTGATAACAAATTTTTTTTTAAAGCAATGATTAAAAATCAAATTATTGATTATGTTTATCGTTGAGCATGGATATGCATCCGAATAATGTTTTCAAAATCACACTTTTCCATCATAAGAAAATAAAAACATAAGCTATTAAATAGAATTTTGTTAAAAAAATAATGATATTAAAAATATTTTTTTACCACTTTGAGATTAAAATTTTAAATTTAAATGATTTTACCTTTCATGTAATATTTTTTGTAAAATAAAATTTACTTGTTTACAAATTTAAAATAATATACAATTAAATAATTGTACGGCAATGGCAACGGAAATTCTGACAGATAGAAAAGAAAACTTCGTTGTGCTATACGTGTATGATTATTACACGCTATACATTGGATTTTTTTTATTAATATTAAGCAATTCACATATAGGTCGACTCCTTGCAGGAGTTAGAGAGTAGACAGATAGACACATAGCTAATTTTAGCTTCAAACATTTGATCGCTTGATAAAATATCAATTTTGAAATTACTTTTGAAAATACAAGTATGGTAGGGAAAACATATACGTGGCAAGTAGGGTTTCCTGGGTTTTAGCTCATGGCAAAAATTAATTTTTATGGCTACGGCAGGTTAAATTAATTTTAATTAATTTTTTTAATTAATTTTTATGGCGGACTCCGCAATTTCGACAAACTGTATTCTTTGACAGTCGGTGACATAGACAATATATCTGCAATAAATTTGTCTCTAATACTTTGTAGGATTTCGTCTTGACTTTTTTGGATGTAGTGGGATTTTGTGCATTCAAAACATATACTCTATAGTTTTTGGCATTATCCAAAATTTACCGAAGTAGGCGTATCTATATATGAATTGCATTCTCATTTTTGTAAGTTAATTATTTTGATCGTTAAGCAATTTTATCCACCAAATCAGAACATGTTTCAGTACGTGAACAGCTAATTTTGTTTTACATGTTTCAGCTTTGAATAAATAACCTAAAATTGAACGAGGCATTGAGTATTTATCATTGTATTGATAGTGTGAAATATTGGTAAATTAAATTCTGAGCTCGTATGCAGAGATTATTGGAGTACTTAAGACCAGCTATTTTACAATAAGAAATTAAATGAAATATATTTTATTTATCTGATTGTGAGAATAAAATCATCTTTTTATTTATATCGTTTGTAGTTTTGTTTGATATTCAAAGTAATATAAAAATTTAAATATTATGTACAATATGTTTTCTTAAATAAAATACTCGTATATATGTAAAGGAATTTTTGTTGAAAAAAGTTTGGGAATTTTACTCTAATTCTTTTTATATTTACTACTACCATTAAAAAAATGATGTGTGAACAAAAATGCGTATAGATGAAATCATTTTATTAAAAATTATTCAGGGTTGGGTAAAGTAACATATCATTTGAAAAATTGGGTACACAAATATTTCCATTAGTCTAACCTTCATATTATAAACATGTAAAATGATGATACAAGGAATAAAAAATATAAACAACTCATTGTATTCGGAATGATGTCTACAACTTTGTGCAAAATTTTCCATTCTCGAACGTTTGAAAAATCGAAGAGACCTGAATTTCATGAATGTCTCTGTTAGTATTTCAGGAAATTTTTCTATTATTAATAATTAAAAATTATGACATTAATAAGGACATATTAGGGTACAAATTTTCGTGAAAAATTTTTTTGTAAGCTAATTGTTGTTAAGCTAATTGGTGTTGTTAGTTTTTGTTTAAAATGATATAATTATAAAACAAAAATTACTGAAAATATTCCTTTTCGTGAGATCTTTTGACATAATTGGAGTTTAATATAGCATGGCGGTATATATTTCATTATTGAAACGTAATAGTTCTTAAAACATTTAAGAATATAACGATCCCCCCCTTCCCTCACAAAATTCACTTGAAGATAGAAAACATAGCTGAATACTTATTTGCCCTTTGCCCTATTTTGCTTTAGCTATATGAAGTGTACTGAGCTATATAACATTTTCATCACTTAGTTTGATGAAAAAAACTTCAGTTTATTTTTCTTACATAACTCCAATTTAAATAAATGTATACACTGGACATGATGTAGTCAAAATAAGCATAATAGTTGGGACCAATGATTTCAGTAGGAAATAACGATGGAGTAACCATTATTTATGAAACTAACAGTAAATCGCTTATAAGGGCCAGCGCACATCGTAAGATTTTCTGATCAGAATATCCGATGGTCAACGCATACCATCCGATAGTCCTATAAAAAATTCTTATATGAAAATTTGATGATACTTCGGACAAAATCTTAGGCAAGCACATATCTTCGGATACGTACAACGAACCACTATAAAACAATGAACTTTCAAGTATTTTAAATTAATTAATTAATTTTTTGGCTAACAGGTGGCTTACCTCAGGTAACATCCTAAGATATTCTTATAAGAAATTCTGATGCTACGCACACATGATAAGATTTTATGATCAGAATTTCTGATAAAAAAATATGATGTCTTATATAGAATTCTTACAGTGTGCGGGGTTTAATATAAAATATATGCTAAGAGATTTTTTTTTCTGGCTTCAGCTACCTCAGTACGTCAACAACAGTACACAGTACTGCTAGATGGTCACCCATCCGAATACCCACTGTAACTGATGCTGCTTAACTTTATTGATTGGTCACGGTCTGTAATTACGTTACGTCAGTCCGGGCTCTAATATGAGTTACATCAGACTTTCTGATCAGAATTTCGTTCTTATCATAAGTACATATGATATTTGACTAAAATTTCTTTTACTAAAAATGGTAAGATTTTCTTACAAACAAACCAACTAAAATAAAAAATTTCCACCAGAACCTTTATTTGTCAAGACATACATAATCATTGGCAATATAGGAAATTCGATAATTTTCTTAATTATTCGGAAATTTTACTTTATTTCCTCAAAAACTAAGCAATCGTTGCATTATTAGTCTTTGTATTATTGAAAATAAATAATTTGCATCATTCGCGATTTTTTATAAATATTAAACTCGCTTCACTATTTTCGTATTATTTGAAAAACTAAAAATCTAAAAATCTTGAGCTAACTTCCGTGCATAATTGATCATAGTCAACTCCGTCAATGTGCATCTTTCCACATTAAATTCATTTCGAAATTTAGTCAGCACAAAATTGTAAGAATTCAATTCACCGAACCGCCTAAAAAACGTCATAATTAAACTGGACTCTTGAAGACACGTAAATATTATACAATATATGACTTCGAAAATATGAATGGCAATATCATAACACTTAACAAATTATTATTTTTAAAAAAATTTTATGACTGTATTCTACGTGTTAAAATTATGCACCAACACATAAAACATTTCTTTTATTTTTTTATTATCTTATTTATTTTTATACCCGACATGACCGTATGAAAATATAGAAGGAGTTTTAATTTTAGTCTAAAGTTTGTAACGCTTGAAAATATTGGAGACCTCAAAAGTGAGTTTAAGTTTGAGAATGAGCAAATCGATCCGTTGACCCATCTTTTGAACTTAAACCGTTTATATTCGCCACAATGCTCTTTCGCCTTAAATGCTCTTTTGCAGTATTATAATACATAATATTATCATCGATATATTTGGTTATCCATCAGTTTCTTTATAGTGAATATGTATGTATAATTCTAGTTTTTGTTTTTGTATGTGAATACTTAATAATGACAGTTCCATCATTGATATTCAACTATGTATTGGTTATTTATTCAATTAAATCTGTTATTCATTTATTTTTGTCAAAATATATCATTTTTGTGTTACTATTTTCATGGTTGATATCTGGTTTTTTTTTTATCTTAAATTTTGGCATGGTTTGAATTATTTTAATCCTGCCGTAGCATTCATTAATTATAAATTAATTATTGAATATTTTAGAAGAGATCATTCCAGAATAGAGGATTCATATGTACAAAGTATACGATATAGAAGCTTATTTCTAATCAATTACCAAAATAGCCGATTTTTCATTGTATTATAATAATATAAGTTGATTTTTATTCCATTATTTTCACCCATTTCAAAATACCATAAGTATGCGTATGAAATAATAGAAGAACGTACATAATTTGGACTACTTGAACGACGATGATAAATTACAATGATAAAATGATGACCAAAGATGACATAACAGAAACAAATTAGGTGTTTTCTGTTAAGAACATTTACAATGATTTTTTATATTGTTTTTATTACATGTCATGTGTATAAAGTTCAAACTTTTACCTTCTTTTTTGGAATTAAATGATTAAGTGGAAAAAGTTTTATATTTTAAAAATTCTATGTAAAAAAAACAAGTGAAAATAACAGCTTACAGTGTAAATGGTTTACAGATTGTACACTTGGTTTAGGATGAATATTTAGAGTATTTTAATCAAGAATTCATATAACACACTAAATATGAATTTCATACAATCATAAATACATATTTTTATAGTATGCATTGCAATTATATGTATTTATTAGCCAAATTTAATTTATATTTATTTTATTGAAAACATAACCCAGTCAAATTATATAATGATTCAATAAAAACATATCCTTAACAAGTTTAATTTTAAATTAAACCAGCAATTAAAAACAATTAACTGAAAGGAAAGATAAAAGTTTTTTAAGCATAATTGTTTGCTTTCAAGTTTATTGTAATCTATATCAAATCGAATACCACAATACAGCTAATTAATTTTTTTCATCTGTTTTCTACAGTTTAAAAGTTGGATCGATTTTGCTCAATCAATAACTTAAACGGATTTTTTATGAATACGTCATTGAAATTATACCACGTTATCTCAATTCGTTTTATATATTCTAAATATGTCTTATATACAATTGCGTAGAAACAGTGCGAATTTTTCTTTATTTTTGCTGCATATTTTAATTGAATAAATTAAAATAAAACCGAAAGCTCGTAATCCTTTCTAAAAATATTATTTTAAGTTTTTTTTTTTTTTTTTTAAATATATTACGAAAAAATGTAATAAATGAATATTTAGAGTTATCAATTTTTAATCATTTTCTCAATCGAGCATCAACACGTAGATTTGCCGTATGTATTTAAAATACACTAAATTTTCACAAATATTAGACACAGTAAATGAAATATTGCTTGTGTAAATCACCATCCCGGAAGATCTCGGGTTCGATTACTGGTAGTTGTGGATAATTTCAAACTTTCAGTTGATAAAATTAAATTTAAACTAATGTGGACTGAGATCCAAGGTAATTGTTTTATAATAGTCTTGTAAAAATTGTTTGACAAAATATCGAAAACGTATGAAAAGATGTGTGGTGCAAGTCTAAAAACATGAAAGTGAGGCAAAAGTGACAAATTGAAGAATGGAGAACGTGCAAATTTTCAAGAGAATTCAAGGCATATTCTGTTTTCCTATTAAGAATAAAATAATATAACAGTTTTTATTTTACTGTTTTGGATGCATATATGTATATATATATATATATACAAAAAAATAAAAATAAATAAATTTTAATTATTTAATGAAAACAAATCATCCCATGCATAAATTAGGTTACCAATTATAAAAGAGTAATTTAAAAATGATTTAAATAAAGATGATGAAAACAAAAAACAAAAAAACAGTTTAACAAAACAAGATAAAAATAGTAATAATTTTGTTAAGTCACTTTACTTAACTAATATACAACTACTACTTACTATTCACGGTAATAATAATACACTTATTGTATGTTTTGTAAATACACGCATCTCATATTTAATATTCAATATTTCAAAACGAACAAATGTTAGTTAAAACTTACCTTTTAAGAGTTACTCAATTTTAGTAATATTCGATGGATAGATAATACACTGGTATCAATTAAAAACAAGCATTTGTAAATATTATGAGGAGTGTGCTTAAATTAAATATCAAATTGACAGATAATGAGTATTGTTAAGAAAGGTTGTTAATTGTCGTCAATTATTAACGAATAATACTAGTGGCAATCAGTTTACTATCTCCGTGAGGTTAACAGAGCAAAAAATTCAAAACTGATTTTAAATATGCTCACAATTAGGTGGTGAAAAATTCAATTATGTTAGGTGCTCAAATTTGTAATTATGGAAATCGAGTCATTATGATGCCGTGATATCAATCAATGTTGCCGTGATATCACTTTTACTAGAATTTATGATATAAGGAAAGACCCCAAATAAGGTATTTTTTAGTTAAAATTACCAAAAAAAATCACTGCACTGACCCAGTAACATGAATCAATGCTAAAAAAAGCTAGCAGTAACATCTTGAAATAACATACAAAAGTATTAAAAATTTCAATATACTCAAAATTATGTGCTTTTTAGGTGCTGTAACAGTAAATTAGGTCTGAGATAATAACAACAATAATATAATACAAGCACTAATATAAGATGCTTTTTAGCCACTTTTATGCTGTACCTTTCAATAAATATTACTTTACCAAAAAAATCTATGAAACATGAATCACTGCTGAAAAAAGTGTGAAACTACCATGTTGCACGGATTTGTTTCGTAATTTTGATTACATTGATTTAAGTGACGTCATAGTGCATTAAATAGTACCCGAGAAGGCTACTCTTTATCTGTCTTGTCCAATAAGCAATAGTAATTGAGTATATATAGTCAAAATAAGTACAAAATGGCGGAATCCAATGATAGTTAATGAAAGTGGAATGAATTTTTTGTTATTAAATTTCAAATATCATATATATAAAAAGTTTTATAAAACTAAGATAAAAAATGTCCCATAAATTTAACGTCACAAGCAGTAATCGTTTTCTAGATTAATTTAAAATTGTTTAAAAGAAAAAGTCAATAATTTACTTTTAAATTTTTGTTAGGTTTTGTTGAATTAATATTTTTATGGAAATAGTTTACGTTTACCTGAATTTTAGAATGGTATTTCAATGGTATATTTGCAGATTTAATATATTACAAAATGATTGATTGATTCAATTAATATCTGTTTATCCATATTATTCTTAAATATTAAAAAACAAGCATATTTCTACAATTCTAAGCAATAAAAACCTGTGGTGTTCAGATGAAAGAGATTGAATTTGCTTGTAGATTGTATAATTTTAAATGTTTTTGTGGACTAAAAAACAGATATTTCGATAAAAGTAAAATATTTTTTGCTTACCATATTCAATTTGGTCATTCGTATTGCTCGGTCACCATGCATAATAATTACATTGGCTGTGGAACCACAAGGGATACCTTAAGTCTGTTCGACGATCATTTATTATATATCACACGATTCTTATTTCTCAAAAAACTGATAATGGAATTTTGTTCTGTAGCTGGATATTTTATAAGTTTTATTGTTTTATTGCAGTTGAAAAATAACTCAATTATATATATATATATATATATATATATATATATATATATATATATATATATATATATATATATATATATATATATATATATATATATATATAACAGCTCAAAAGTTAGAATTATTAAAATGTTCAAAATAGTATAAGTTGTAAACGAATAATCGTTATTACAATACTTTAAATTTCGAAATGTTATCTATTGCCAAACAAAATCTATTGAATAAAACAAAAAATTAAAAAGAATAAAAAAATTACAATGAACATAAAAAATATTACAAAACGATGTTTTCCGGGTTTTCGATACATATATATGAATGACTTATAACACTATATTGGATAATGTAAGAATCCTAAAAAGTGAAAAGACTTTCGTGAATACTTTCTATAAAAACTTTAATTTGAATAATATTTAAAAAAAAAAATGAAGAATAAAATTAATTACTATATTATTTAGATTTTTGACACAAATCAACTCATAGACCGTTTAATAATAAAATAATAATAATTTGATTAATAATTTTTAATTATAATTTCATTTAAAATTAATTTGTTATGTAGACCAGAATTTAATATTTTGGATATATGGATGAGTATGTAATCAAAAAAATTTTATATTTACATGGATATTAAAAATTAATCTTTTATTTTAATATTCATAATAAAATATTAATTAAAAAAATAAATTATAATTATTATTTTTATTGCATAAATATAATAATTATTATACTTAATAGAAATAGACACATTTTTTGGGAAATTCCTTTAATTTAAAGTATTAAATTATTTAAATGTAAATGTTTAAATAATTTTGTAGTACTTTTATTAAAAAATTGATGTAATAGTACATTTTGATGTAATATAAATGAGTTATTGATTATGTTCTAAAAAATAGGACAATAAATAACAAACTTGTTCTCGGATTTTGTATTGCAGGGAATCGATCAAAGTTTAACTGTGGTTCTGCTCAGTTTTCTATTCATTTCCATATTTTTGGCCTAAGAAAGGTGTTTTTAAGAAGCTTTTTGATGGAAATTTAAATTCTTTATAAAAATGTTTCTTCAAATGATGACAAATTTTGTTTCGTTTTCGAGATATTTTGAAATAACTGAAAAGGTTGCGTTTTCATTTTTTTTCCTTTCAATTCTCTAAATTTTCTAATTGCGATGTTTTTATGTATCTATTCCTGCAATTTAAAGTCGTGAAGGCCTTAGTTCTTTTCTAAATGATATAACCAAAAACCTCTAATGGGAGCTTTGGTTGACATGGCCTAGAGACCAAATATATATTGTAGTTGAATATAGTGCCTCTAAATGATTAATTGTCACGCCCACGAAATTGTATATCTATTACTTATGAAATTAGACGAAATATCTTGACGAAAAAGATTTTCTTTAAAGCTGCTGTGTTATTCAAAGATATTTAGATACTTTTTATTCAATCCGAATAACGAGAGAGAGACATAAATAAAAAACATATCAAGGCTGACCAAAGTCATATACGATCAATAAAAAGGATAAGTATGTAGCCAATAAAAACTATCACCAATAGGTCTATACTATCTGTGGTCTAAATCACCTCTCACCTTGGATTTATATAAGAATACTTAATTTAACATTAATACTATTTATATTGATTACCTACCACTATAATTTTGTTAGTTGTTATCTTCCCTTTTTTTAATCGCCCGAAGAATATTATTGTCGTGTGCATTTAATAAAAAAATCAATCAACAATAAATAAAGTAGTAACATTTTATTATACCAATTATTACAGATATAACCTTCAAAATTTACATATTTTTGAAAAAGAATGTTGACCTTGAATGTAAAGAAGACACAAATGAATAAAGTAATTTTGATTTTATCTTATTTTCTCATTTATTACACTTACTATAATTTTGTTGAAAAAAGTCTATACCCATTATTTTATCAAATCAGGGAACTTGATTAAAAAGTTGATGTTTCAAATAACATTGGAAGAGCTTTATCACATGTTGTTGTAATTTCAAAAAACTTCTGAGAATCATAATTAGAGAAACAACCGTTTACGTACTCGCTTCGCAAGGCCGTCTAAACTTTCTATATGTATATAAAATTATGTAGATAAAATCAGGTAAAAAAACCCGAATATCGAATACTTTTTGGTAAAACTACCATTAAACGTTGTCTTAGTTATATGAAAATTAATTTACTGAATTTTAGTTCTATGTATTATTTGAACCAGAGCTGAATTAAGGCGTGGAAGTTTAAAATTAAACACATTTAATTTTAATATTATTTGAAATTCAAGGATCAACAATGTGGCTTTCTAATATTTAATGTCTCAATATAGGGTACCTAATATTAGGTACCCTATTTTTCATAAATAAATTATAAAACTAAAATAAATACAAAGTATGATGGCAGTGTAGAAAATTAACCAATACCTACATTTTTTTTATTATAATAGAAATCAACTGGAACGTAAATCAATTTTCAATTAATTTTTAGGTTTTAATTATCCTTTGCATTTAACAACTTTGAGAATAAATCTAAAATAATCCAACTCAATTTGAGCAACGAATATGAATTTTGATTGAGTCTTTCTATCTTCCAATTCATTTTTCCTGTTTACCCATAAAAATACAAACATACGCGGTACATACAATCCATCCACACTTAACAAAATATGTAACGAAACTACCCTTTTCTGCTGAACGAAATCAGTAAACCTCTTACTGACCTTTCATGCATAAAACCTTGTTATTTTTGACCAAACGACTGAAACTCCCGTGTCGTCAAGGAAATGCCAAATTAGGTCTTAAGAACAATATTTTTCGATAAAAACTGATTTTTAAAAGGACCTGTCCTTTTTTTACATATTGATACCGGAATTAGAGAAAATGTGCTATAGTGGGGTATAGTCCAATTTCTCAATTCCTGTTTCAATATGTTGTAAAAATATAATAGTATAAGTCTTTTTACAAAATCAGGAAACCATTTTTCCAACACGTCTTTTAACGAAAAAGTGATGAGGAATATTGTTCCTAATGGCAAATAAGAAGCCGCCACTCTTATATTTGAAACACGTAAGCCATAGTACCTAGGACAATTTTTCATTAGTATTGTAGTAATTTTCCTTCAATTTCTTAATGGAAGGTAGATTTTATACCTAGTTTATCTAAAAGTAGTTCATCTATATTTGCTTTTCTTTAGGCATAATCTTCCAAACTGTATTTACGAAAACACTTAAAGATATGCCATCTCATTATTGATTTCATAGCAAATTTTATTTTTTTAGTAGAAGTTATTTTCTTAAAATGAAAATAGTTTTAAATGTTTGAAATTTAACTTTATTTAAAAAAGAAAAAAATTTTCCGTAATATCGGATATCCAATATTAGACAACAACAAGTATTAATAATGGGAATTTAAACATGTAAATATTTAAACAAAATTTCCAACAGAACATATCCTATTGCATAATTCAATTAATAAAAATTAAATAAGAATGGAGAGATAACATAATTATGTACTTAATAGTTCTAAATATAGACTTTAAATACAACTATTGCAATTTTTAGGTTGTCACAAGTCTAAAGATCTCTAATAATTGCCATTTTGATAGTTATTTTATTGTACGTACTGTAGTGCTACTATATAAGTGAGTATTATTAGTAAGTTAAACGCATGATAACTTTACTTTGTTTGACAGATATTAGAGTGCCCGGAATTAGGAAACTACCCGATATTCGGGTTCTTTACTCTAAAGTTTAAGCATCTTAGTAAATAGTGTAAGTTCAAACCACTATGGACATTAAAAACTTAACTATTTTCTTTCTTTACACATTTTTTTCATGAACTTTATGAGTATTAATAATCGAATCTTTTGATTCGAGGAAACTTTTAACGAAGAAAGAATTATTCATAATAATTTAATAATTATTAATAATTTACCTAATTTGCTGATTGCCTCTTCATATCATTTGACATTATTCTTAAGTGGAAACAAATTCGCTTAGAGCTCGCAGTTACTAGTTACTGCTTTGTATTTAATACTTTTATTATTATTATATTTTTTTTTTTAAATAATATGTAATATAGGTATCTATATTCGTATTTCTGTCAAGTAAGTAAGTATACATATGTATGGCTAATGAAATATTGATCGCTTTATTCCATTTTTGCCTATATTTTCCAAAGTCGCATTTGATATATGAAAATCTTTGACTAGATATTTTAATGATGTTTTTCGATTCCTTAAATACTATTTTTCATCTTTGTTTTCTGTACAGGTATGGGTATTTACAGTATGGGAAAACATTGTTAATATATACCTACATAGAATATAACAAATTTTTATTCATAAAAATATTTACAATTATAACATATACTTTGAAAAACATACAAGTTGACAGATTATGATTATCAATGTTTATATTAATATGTATGTATGTATAAGAATTGTTATATTCTATATAGGTATATTTAAAGATTGTTTGCACTTCGGCAAAATAAGAAAAAATGATGGGTATCTACGAAAAAATATGAAACTAAAAAATTTACTTTAGATTACTCTAAATTTTATTCTCATATTACATCTATTCTTAAGTTACTTATTAAACTGGGAATGATACATTTCAAATTTTTTATGCCCATTCAAAATATCATGCAAAGAATTTCTGTATTTGCTGGAAAAAAAAATGTAAAATATTCTTATTAAAATATTTTCTTTATGACTATAATTTGATCTGTACACTTTTTACGTTTATATAAAATATACAATGTAATACACATATATTCTTTCAATTTTCGCGCGTAAAAATATTCATCTAAATGTTATGAAATTTGGTAAGTAAAATTTTAATATGAAAACGGAAGGTATGTCGAAAAGTTTTTCGCGAAAAAACCTTTCTAAATATAAAATAAAGCGATCGGTATTTACGTTCTGACTCTTTATTTCGGGAAATAGTTTTTCAACACATAATAATAAGTATTTTCTTCACTTATTTATTTGCGTTAAAATGGAAAAAAATATAATATGTATTACATTACAGATTAATTAGCTTAAAAATAGAGCCTGTAGAGCTTCAGTGTCTCTATCAATGACACTGAAGGGTACAATAATTTAATTATTAGTTTAGTTTTATCAAAGTAAGCTTTGATTTACAGCTTGTTTATGAAATATACATTACATATATTATTTAAGCCAATTGCCTTTTTGTTTTCAAATCTGTGATTTAATAAACCTTGATGAAGAAACATTTTTATCTCAATAATAATAATGTGCTAACGAAATTTAATCTAATATTTTAATACTAGGTTTTATAGCAGGTTCCTTAGTTGAATACTTTTCTGAAATAGTATACCATAGACTTTTAACGAGTGATTTATTTCGTCAATTCAAACATTTATTCTTTTGGATAATGCATCATCTTCTTTCATATACTCTAACAGTAAACAGTCTTAACAATTTCTTATGTTATATAGTTTGAAGGCCATACGTGAAACATCATCTTTTTCAAATTCTGTTGTAATAAAATAATTAATGTGTAATGTCTGTAGTCAACATTATTAGTCAAAAAAACTAATAAACAGTAAAAAACAGGATCTACAATATTTAATTTATTTGCAACAAACATTTAAAATATCCTTGGTTTATAAATTTTTTATTAAATTTAATTCCTAAATTATTTTTCAGCCATATACATAGTACTCAAATGTATTCTATTTGGAAATACCATCACGATTTTCTAAAGAATTCTTCTGCTTTAAGGTACCATAAAAAACTGTATTATATCAAAAAATATTTTTGTAATGTGGTCGATATTGTCGATGGGGTGAATCTTAAATTGTAATATATTTTTACTTTTCTAGGTCACTGGAACCCAATTACAACTTTTTTTTTAGAGAGATAACCTATGTGTGTATTTGCGTTCGGATATTTTCGCCTCAGTTATCTCAAAACAAATAATGATATCGACGTGGAATCACTTTCATTAGACGCGTAATTAAAAGCTAAAATGCCGTTTTTTGTTGAGAATAAAAAGTTCTAAAAAACGACAAAAAACACTCATATTCGTAAGAATAAACAAATTATTGCTTTTTATTCTTCTCAGTTCGATGTGTGGACCTTGCGGGTTGTACATAGTTCATTTGTTATATTCTTATGTAAAAGTAATTATTTTTATTTTACGTATACGTATTTTTTATTCCTTCCTCTCTAACCCGTCTTTGTATACGTCTGCTTATTCAAAAATTACACGGCCTGTATGCATTAAATGAACTTTGCTTTCTGTTCTTGAATCTTAACCTGGTATATAAAATATGTATTTTTTGTGGTTTTGTCGGGGTGATATGCAGGAAGTGGTAGTGGCTCTTCGGGAGTTTCTTATCTGAAATAAATATGAAAACGTGTCTACCAAATTTCATCAAAGTCGATATAGGCATATGGAAGTTACTAAATTGAAAATGATGTAATAATGTTTATTCAACACTAATTTATTGCCTTCAAGATCAAGGCAATAAATTAATGTTCAATAAACAGGATTTTAATCCTATTAAAATGTATATTAACAATCCATGATTAATAAACAGTAAATATTTCCAATAATGGATTTCAGTTTATATTTGGCAAAAAATTTATAATGTTCGTCTTACACACGTGCATTATATGTGGTGTGAATCGCTCGATTGACCTTCCTCCGCTGCACCCAAATAGTCTAGAATCCTTAATTTGATTTATTAAACGGTTCAACGAGGTCGTTCCATAGAAACAATAGTTCCTCTTTTTGCCTGAACATTTTTCTAAGATATAATAAATTATTTGATAAAAACGTATAATTGTAAAATAATTTTTTGTTCTTAATTTTGTCGATTACTTTTATAATAATATAAAAATTCAATAATAATAAAAGTATCTTTTCATTTGCAAATATTTTAAAAAGGTCGAATATATGTAATAAATTGAGTTGATTGAAATGATATATAATAAAACATTAATCTATGATGTACAATTAATATTCACATAATTCAAGTAATGAGCCTCATAAAGTATTTCCTGTGATATATTGACTATTACTTAGAATTAATTGCAAAATGCATTTTGCAACTGTAGGATGATCTCAAATCACATATTTCAATTCAAAATAATATCGATGTAGGCTAGGGAAACGTTTTATAAGTACAGGTACTCTTAAAAATATATTTGAATATAATAAAATCTTTTATAAATTAGCAGAATCCTAGAAAATATTATTGTAATAAAAGTAAAAGTTATGTAAATATGCTGGAAGATACCTTGATGGCCGGTTTAAGTCAAGTTAAACCAAAAAACAATTAAATCTGTAAAAATTGAATAAATTATATGATTAATGTTTTTGAAAATTTTTATGTATCAGCAGTAAACTATTCAAATTTTTTCAAATCAAAATAAAGACGTTTTTATGTCAAAATCCATATTTGCTTACGTTTATTATTATATTTTTGTAACTAACCCTTCATTTATCATTTAGGAAATCCTATATCAGATATTTTTGCAGATCATCATGTTTGAATACAAAACGGAAATGACGTACTTGAATTTGTACTTACTCGTATAAGTAATGTATATTAAAATTAAGTTATAAAAGAAAGACCTAAAATTAAAAAAAAAAATATATAAAAATATTCTGTATAAAATGAATTGATTCGTTCGTTAAGGTTTTTCCAGCGTGAAATTTTCCAAACCACTTCTCGATAGAAAAATAAATTCTTGAATTGAGAGATTGAGAAGTTTATCTTTTTCAATAGTTTCTAGACTCAAAACTTGTCTATATTAGTAAATGCTATTAATATTTATAACATACTAAATGTGCTGAGTATGAAGCACGATGAAACTACCTTAATTAACAATTTGAATAAATATAAACAGTTTCTATACCAGAATATTCTAGACTAAAATTTGGATGCACTTGAGAGTGTAAAAATAAAGCACCGCATTCTGTTAATGGAATCGTATTAAGAATAGCTAAGATATTAAAGGCTCGGATCTTGCTTAGAAAAAATTAAGCAACGGTTGTTAAATATTGAAGTTATTCGTAACACAATTTCATGGACAGATTTTAATTAAATTTTAATTAAGAAAAGCTTCTTTTAACTTGTATTTTGGCTAGAATGATTATAATAACACTTATTTTAAATAGTTGGTATATCAACTGCTAGCTTCTTTTAGTATTCCATACAGTATATGCATAAAATTTTTGTAATGTAAAGTTTCTGAAAACTTCCAAATGTGCTCCAAAGCTTAGATGAATCTTTATTATAACTTATATACAACATTTATTATATACAACATTTTGCGATATTTTTATTACGATAAATAAATATGGCAAGCAGACCTACTTGGATTTTTCTAATAATTCATATTTATTGTTGAATTCGTTGAGTACTCTGTTTAAATTTTATGCATACAACAGAAAAGAGGTAAAAGTGTCCTTAAAAGTATGCGAAAAGTGTTTTTTTTTTCTTAATCAGTTTTTAAAAATGCAGTGATTTTAAAAATGCATAAATTAATGCATATGACATGGAATTAAAGATATTTTATAAAATAGATTTCGTAAAATGGTCTAATATTTAATTTCTTTACTTGTATGTTTTACATTGCAAAACTTTATAAATACAAAAAAACTTATTAAAAATATTATATTTAGATTTTCAGGCCATTTGTAAAAATAATAATAATATCTTCAAATTTTACTAATTAAATTAAATTAAAAAATTTACACTTGTATTTAAAAAAAAAAAAAATAATATTTTCATGTATTTCGAAATACTTATTTATATGCATTTAAAATTAATTTGAAAAAATATAAAATAGAGAATGGAATACAAAAATTAATAACTGAAGTGGCCTTGAATTATAGCAGAACCTACGTTCAAGGAGTGAGATTATTTTAGTGATACTAAATATATAGTGGAGCGCCGTAAGGTTTATACCTCGGAATCCAGGGCCAGTAAATAAATCTTTTTATAAACTATGGCAATGTGTTTTTAATAGCATATAGAAAAATGTTAAAAAAAATATTTTGTCCGATCTTAATTTTTTAATAATTATTATAAATAATTATTATTTTTTTGGAGTTTTCCTTAAGTTATATTAGTGTAAAATTAGATTTTAAAAAGAAGAACTATTACAAACTTCATGTTGGGTCTCAAGGGACTGCAGGTATAACGATGAAGGGTGGGGAGGGGAATAGAGGGGGCAACAGCAGCTGTTGGGTGTTGTTAACGCGGGCCCTAGCAGAATAGTACACGTGACAACTTACTAGGCTTCATATGTAGTTGTTGTTTGCTTCGAAAAAAAAAAAAAGAAAATAATTAAAAAATAAATATATTATTGTGGAGTGAGTGTGATAAAAGTTAATTACTGAGTTTTACAAACTTTGAAAATAGTGGCATAAATAGTAAGTATTTGTTTATTATTTATATTACATGCTTTTGAGAGGATGATCCCATACTTCCATGCATCAGGACATTTTCCGTATGCAAAGTCCGCGCAACTGTACTTGCAAGACATGCAGGAATTATCTATCCAAATGGACCCAGAAGAGTTTCAAAAATTCACAGAGGGTTATTTTACTGCTAGACGTTCCGATGTATTTTTTTCTGGAATTTCCACGGATCAAACCATAGAACAAACATTAATGAAATCTATGAGTGTTGAAGGCGGACCTTTTAAACGTGGTGTAACGAAAAGTATTGTCTATAAATGGATAAAAGGTGTTATTTTTTCAAAAGATATAATAGAAGGTATAGAGGAATTTTGTAATATATCTTTTAAAAAAAGTTATCAACACGCTGATTCAACCGATGCACGAATCAAAAGGGACGACATTGACGTGAAAAAATTGGAAGAATATTTTATTCAACATCCTCCATTCCCTGATGTTGGTGTCATTATGTCTATTGCAACTGGAATAACTGGGCAAGAAAACGTGAATTGCTACGCAGCTTTTGAGCAAGGTCTAAAAATAATGAAGAAAATTAATGGAATAAATTTCAAAGAAGTTAAGTTATCAAGAAAAGACAAGATCATTCCTTTGTTGGCATCCACTAGCAAAATCAAAGTGAATGATGATATTATTCCAATTGATCCGCTATTATTATTTCAGCGTATATGCGTATTAAAAAAATCTGATGAAGAACTAAAAAACTACTTGACTTATGAATTAGCTCCTTATCCTCTTGCTCTCTTTGAAGATGGTGAAATACGAAAAACAACAAAATCTACATTTTATGACATATTCCCAGAAGTGTCAGTGGATGTGAACGATGTACGAAAATTTTCCTACGTCATTGATGGAGGGATGTTATTACATCGTTGCAAGTGGCAATTAGATGAAAATTTCGGTACAATTTGTCAACATTATGTCAGATATCTACATAATAATTATGGACACAACATTTATGTCGTATTTGATGGTTACAAGAAGAGCTGCACAAAATCAATGGAACGAACGCGTCGCTGTAAAAAAAACGCATGTAATGACATAATATTTGATAAAACCATGCCACTAAAAGTAGCGCAGGAAAAATTTTTATCGAATGCCAAAAATAAGAGTAGGCTTATAGATATGCTACGAGAAACACTCACAGAAAATAAAATATTTTCTTGCCAAGCAGAAGCTGATGCCGACAGACTAATAATTGAAACTGCTGTTAATCTGCAATCTGAAAACATTGCTGTAGTGTCCGAGGATGTAGATGTTTTAGTTTTATTGACTGCGCTCTCACCACCAGACCGAGAAATTTATTTTAGAAAACCATCCAAAGGCAAAATACTGCAAAGAGCGTACTCTTCTAAGAGTTTAGAAAAAATATTACCAAAGTGTAAAGAGCATATTCTGTTCTTACATGCATTCACTGGATGTGACACGACGTCAGCTTTTTTTAAACGTGGCAAAAACGTGTTTGCAAAAAATTTCGAAAAACGAACGGACTTGCAAAATGCTGCGACAGTTTTTAAAAATGAATGCAAAGACATCAATGAAATTTTTAAAGCTGGTGTTACATGCACTCTTGCTTTATATAATGCCCCCCAAAAAATAAAAGATCTTAATGCATTGAGATATAACTCTTTTTTGAAAGCAACTGCCAAAAATACCTGCGTTAAACTGCCGTCTTTACCACCTACTGCAGATGCCGCTTTTGAACACTTCAAAAGAGTATATTTACAAGTTCAAACATGGTTCGGAAAAGAAATATCACCAGAAGAATGGGGTTGGAAAGATGAACGCGGAATATTGATACCGCTAACAATGGAGCATCTTGTGGGTGCAGGAAAAGTGGATTAAACTGCACTGCAGCTTGCTCAGAATGCAATGGTGATAGCTGTACTAATCCTTTACCTACAATCTACATCAACGAAATCGACGACGACGACGACAATAATGAACAATAATGTATATAGTTAAGGTTAAATTTTCTTTTGTAAATAATTTTTTTACGAAAATCTAATAAATTAACATTGAATTTACTCTGCAAACATAATTTATTACATATAAAATTAATATCTTTACTGTAAACATTTTTTCCCCCTTGCGCCTTTCATTTTTCAGTAAATTGTTTATAAAAATTGTTGTAATCGAGATCGGCCAATTTTTTTTTTTTAACTTTTTTATTTGCGGTTTTAATAATGCAGTCAAACACTTGTTATACAGATTCATTGACTGGCCCTGGGTTCCGAGATTTTACCATTTTTATGTCTTACGGCGCTCCACTAATAATACTTCAGTTAAGTAAGAAGATACCAAGATATATATTTACTTAGGTAGGTCGTTAAGTATACGTTACTTCAGTTTTAATGTTAATTTGTTAACCTTTAAGTTAATTCTAATAGAGTTAAATTGATATTGATATTAAAAGGTAATGAGGTCTGCATTATTATTGAGACCTTGAAATATTAGGCTAATATTATTTCAAATAAATATACATAATTCATATTTAATTGTAATAACATACGCATGTTATTTTTAAGAAGACTATCTTTATTATTATAAACAGCTAATGATTCTGAGTGCCGATTTAAATATAGGCATTTGTAATAGAAGCTGATTCTAATGATTATGAATATAATTTTATCCCATCTTAATTACGAAAAGATTCACTAAAAGTAAAAAATAATTTTTAATAAAAAAACCTATAAATAATCTCTAATATGAAAAATTATGTGTTATTTTCTAGTTAAATGATTAAAGATTGGTGTATAAATTAACTCTTTTGAGAAAAAAAATACTGCCATATCCTACGGATACTACATATCCTTTATACAAGGTAATTCATTTTAATCGATAGACCCAAATTCCTCCGTTTCTATGCATGGTACGCAAAAACGGTTCAGACAAAAATTGTTCAGGGCAACAAGAGAAGTCTATCCATGCAATTTGTGATCTTGAGATAAAATTTCAAGCTTATTTCAACTCCAGAGTATTTTTTTTAAATGGAAACTCCTATTTTTGATCCCAGTTTCAAAAAAAGTGGTAAAAATTGTACGTCCAAAGTAATACTTTTTTTTAAATTTCTTTTTGATGCGCTCACATAGGTCATTTAAACGTGATAACTAGCGCAACCTATGATCCCCCTTACTAAACAGTTATGAATGCTTCAGTGGTTGGAGAAGATGCTCAAGGAATTAAGGCTTATGTTTCTGCTGTGTTGAAGATCTTTGGTTGAAGGAGTCATGGGATGCGTTAGTAATGGAATGTTAGTTTTCACACCTTAATTGGATATACGCCTCTACTCCATAGAAGGAACAATAGAATTAGATACAATAAACAAATGAATAAGCAAATAAAATAAATTATGATGGTGTAAGAGTCACCGCAATATGTAGAATTAAATTTGCATTTTCCACGCCCGTCTACTTCTTGCAAATCTCGTCCATTCATTGCGAGCATACAGTTTAAGCTCGCGCATCCATCCGTGTCCCTGAACTTATAGTGAATAGTCCAGTAAAGACATGATATACCTTCGTTTATATTTTAATATGAAATAGTTGTATTCAAAAACATGAACCTTTCATGAAATTCGGTCGGACTATGGGATATTGCTGATGATAAGTTATATTGAGCACAGAAGGTAGTCACTAGTGTATAACAAACGTAATAATTAGAATAGAGAACCTAAGCCTAATAATTAGAAGTATAAATTGTTTTAATTACTTCGAGTCGTCTTTACTTCACGCACATGATTTTGAAGTAATGCTATAAAATCCTTAAAAAATTGCCAATATAAGGTATTAAAAATCCTGATTAAACTAAGCTATTATTTAATAATCTAGCTTCTTTACTTTTTTTTATTAATTAAGAGGCTATAGCTTCTTTACTTTTTTTTATTAATTTTAGTTTAATTAAGTTTTGTTTTGTTTTTGAGTCTAGTTTCACAATTTGATGTGTTGAATAGCAAATTTTTTTCAGGCAACTTCTTTTTTAAATACACATGTATTTATAATAAATAGGTTAAAGTTTTAATTAGATTTTCAAAAAGATCTAATTAAATTACATCAATATTTCTTAAGAAATTTACGAAAAAAAATACATTTTATTAGTTTAAGTTGTTAATTATATTATTTACAAAAAATATCATTCATTAGGTATAAGTATCTAATATATAATTTATATGTTAACATTTGGTTGTTAATTTAACACCTCGTTATAAACAAAATATTATTAATTTTTGATTAGTTAATTTTATTTAATTAAAAAAACAACAACATGTAATTTCAATTTTCATAAATTAAACTATTTATTGTGTTATTACGTATAACACTGCTACTTGTAAAAATATTATTTTCTATATAGAATTATTAATAAAGATGATTCAAAACTCTTAAGGTTAAGTTCAAAATATTGCTGAAATATTTAGGAATTAAGAGAATATTCAGAGGGAAACCGCAAACGCGTTCTATATACTTAGACCTTTTGATCGTGTATGTTCTTTTTTAGAGCACTCCATTTCCTTAAAACCACAGATGTCTTCTACCATTGAAAGTGACAATTATATTGTCATTCTGTAATTGGAGCCGTTCGTTCTCATTCATAGAGTGATCAATCAACCATCTCGTTTTTTCTATTATAATTGATCAAACTGCCGCTACCTAAATTCGAACCCGGAACCTTTATTCATTTGGCCACTGAGATGGTTATTTAGTTACTAAATGTCAAAACTATTCTTTGTCGTTATTTGATAGAAGATTCGAAAACTAAAGTAATATTTATTTTCATAGCTGTGGGTATAAATTAGATTTATAACGTTTTCTATGTATGCCAGAAAGAAATTCTACAGGTGGCAGGAATATATGGATTTATCGTCGTCATTTTCAGCTGCCATTTTCTGTTTGATTGCATCGATAAAAAATTTTCCCAAATTAAAATTCACATTAAAATTACAAAATTTATTTTTAGATGAAAAAAGTATAAAGTTTTAAAGTTTATGTCAAGTTTTATAATCATTAATTGAAGAGTGAAAAGACAAACACATTTTTAATATTATTTAATTATTAACTAATTTAAGCACTATATTTATATTGAAATAAACAAAGAAAATACACTGCAGCCACCTTTTATACCCTATTTGGTATACCCGATTTTTTTTTAGTTTTTTTTTATTGGTAACTATTAACTAGCCTTAGGGTTATCATTATAAAACAAATTGGACCTAATGGATTTTTAACCTCATTAACGACCTAAAAGTTTTCTTCGAAACTTTTAATCAAAGATATTATTTTTTCCTAGATTGTATATCGGCATTTATCATGTCTAAGAAAATTAAAATATCTAATGTAAAAGTATATTACTTCTAAACATAAATGCAAAAATAAGCCAAGTTCGTATACAAAAATTTCGGCGTATAGAAATACAAAAAATTTTATCCAAGTTCTATAATCAGAAAATTGAATTTGGTTCTAAACTCTTAAAACCATATTTTTTATATTTCAACTAACCCCATTTTAATGATAATTCTTTGAAAAATTTATTCATTAATACTACTTTAATATACTAGAGTAGATAATTTTTGAAAACAAAAAAAATTATAGTAGAATGAAACCAATTGGAAACGGAAGATAATATGATAAAATAAAAGGAAAAATAAATTACGGGCGATCTGAGTTCGAGAACTAGAGGGGGGGTGAGTGTTTAAGGCAAAAATTCGGCTTATCTGAATTTCCGGCAAAACTACAAGTCCTATGGAAAAAAGTTAAACGGCAAAGTTGTAGGTAATAAAAAGAACTATAGCTTTTACATTTACATTTTTTTTTACATAACCTCAAAATTTATGTGAAAATTCAAATAAACAAGTTTTTAGTTTTTTTATCTTTTTAATTTTAACAAAAAAAAATTTTTTTCCACGAAAACTTACCTTTTTATGTTTTAAATACACTGTAATTTTTTTATTTGCAATATTTATTTTTTCATTTTGAATAAATATCGAAAAAGCACCCTAATTTTTAATCGAAAAATTTTGAGGTTATGTGAAAAAAGTGTAAATACAAAAGTTGTAGATCATTTTATTACCTACAACTTTACAATTTAACTTTTTTCCATAGAACTTGTAGTTTTGGCGGAAATCGAAATAAACGGTGTTTTACCCTTAAAAATTTACCCTCTCCTACTTCCGGAACTCAGATCGCCCGTAATTTATTTTTCCTTTCATTTTTATCATATAATCTTGCGTTTCCAATAGTTTCATCCTACTATATAATTTTCTTCCACTTTTTATCAATTTTTAAGGCTTCTACTCTGGTCTATAATATTTATTAATTAGGACATATTCATAAGTTATAAGTCGAAATATATTTTTTAGAAGTAAGCCCGAATACAACATGTTGATCATTTAGAAACTATTTTATCCAGTAATATTAAGTATACATTGCGTAGGTAACCGTTAAGTAAATCACTTTTGAATCAACTTCACATAATACATTCATACATTGAAGTTACTTAAGTCATCTAATAAATATTACGTTCGTTTATTCACAACATAATATACAAATTAGTAGGTTTGTTAGTTGAGACTAGATACCACAACAAGAAATAAAGAAATGAAGATGAAGTAAAGTAGTTAAATAGGTATAAATTGTATTTTTCTTTTTTTATATATTCATGTGAAAATTTCTGAAGGCTAGTGAAAGTTAAATTCTATTTACGTTATGAGATCATGATATGATATGATATACTTACTGAATTGTACACATTAAATTGAAATACACGAATCTGTCTATATAAAAAAAAAATGCCTATGAATGACTTAATTATTTAAGATCCAAATTTACACATTCAGAATTTATTTGTATGAAATATTTTTTATCAATAACTTTAGATGTTTTGAGATTTAAATTGTCATTTTAATCACTTAAATGTAAGTCATATACATATATAACATTTAAGTGATTGAAATGACAATTGAAATCTCAGAAAATCTAAATTTATTGATAAAAAATATTTCATGCAAATAAATTCTGAATGTGTAAATGTTGACCTTAAATAATTAAGTCGTTACGTTTTATACTTTGTTTTTTTTTAATTTGGTTATATATTTTTTTTTTTATTTGGAAAAATTTATTAAAATAACAAAAAATCTAGTTAAAATAGATAGAAATGGACAGAGTAAGAGTGAAACGTAATAAAAAATAACTTTTTCACTCTAACGTCTGAAATTTTTTTAAAAAAATTTTCAATTAAAAATCTTGTGACCATGGAAAAGATTTTAAATCGAAGTTAAATAAGTTTGTAAAATGTTTTTTACTATTTGAAATTCGTTCACTGAGAGCTTCCTAAACGTAAAGACATATAACGGTTGAAGTAATCAAGATGGTGTTTCAATGGCTAAACTATTTATACATGTTGTTCTGGTCTCGAATGGGTCAATTTAATTTTAAATATGATAGCAACTAAGTGAAATATCCAAATAAAGAGAAAAACGAAATCGATATCTTGAATTTAGTTTAACTTAGCTTGTCAAATCGTTTGTCAAAAGAATTGTTAGAATAAAAATAATATGCATTATCAGATTCAACAGTGATTAAATCTATTATCAGAAATGAGAGCTTCTTTACCTCCGTTATATTTATATTTATATTTTTTAATAGCTTATAAGGCAGTTCTTAACTATTCAGGTCATACTGTGTTTACGGCAGATATATTCTATACAACAACAACAGATATCATTTCTGGACGATCACCCATCCAAGTAATGACTGTGTCAGATGCTGCTATTTGGGTGTCTATTCGTAGTTGTATATTTGATAAACTGATACCTTATAAATAATTTAGTCCTCTGTAGGTCCTGTAAAATTTTCATACCAAATTTCATTACATTTGGATAGTTATTTTTTGAGTAGTTTTGAGGTAGCATTATTCACCAAGTCAGACTTAATTTACTTTTTTGAATAATATTGTTATATACATACTTAAATGATAGAATGAAACTTGGTCATCATTCTAATGTATGTGGTATCTGTTGTCTACTTAATAAACCAATGTAATATGGTGGTTTGTGATGTTGTATTGTGAGTAGTTCTGGTTGATATTATGATATAATTATTTTTTATAACTACGTAATACCTTTATACTAGTAGTTCTGTGACCTGTAGACCTCACTCAGAAGTAACTTAAAAGTATATGAATAATACGTATACAAAATTTAGATTATATCTGTTACAATTTAATACATGATCTTAGAAATCTAAATATTATATCGAAAAAATTAAATATTATATGCATTAAATAAAAAGAAAAATAGTATATTAATACATGGTACTGAAGCCTAGTGGTGGATACGATGCATTCGCAATATTTGTTCCCGGATTCGAAACAGGTTACTAAATTTTTTTAATAAAAAATGTGTTTTTTTTTTTTCGGAAAAAAGTGATTTTTCTCGAAGGAGAATTTTCTGAATATGATCATGATAGATACATGCAAACGAAATGAAAAATCAACAAAGTTATACCATAGACCTCAGTTCGTTCGGTCAAAAATGTAAAAAGTACCAATAAGGATATTTATAATGCGGTATTAAGTTTTATGAATAATTTTATAAAATTGAAATATCTTCATGTTCAATTCATCTTTTTAGTAAAATTCTCAAATAAATTTATATATACTACAGTGTGTTTCGGTTCAATTGTTACCATCTTTAAGAATTCATTGAAAGTTTTACACAACATTCCCACAAGTAAGCCGAGTGCTCAAAAAAAAGTGATATTGGGTTACGGAGCATTTTTAAAAGTTACAGCAGTTTTTGTTGAGAAATTTGTGAATTTTTTCAAGCATATTTGTTGAACGGGACAGAAAATTGCTACTATTTTTTTTTAGAACTCGGATTACGTGTGGAAGCTTTCCATTACATTTTCAATATACAATTTTTTTTTTTTTTTAATTTTCAATTTTTTGCATCCTCTTGTATGTTCAAATCATACTCATTACTTCATCAAAATATCACATACAGGTTCTACAGCTATTGTCTCTTTTTTTAGTTTAAAACAAAGAAATAAACTTTGATCCTTTTTGTGACAGATAGATAGAAGATACTTCAAGCAGCAATTTGAAGTGATCAATTTGAATATTACCGTTGGATAAGTATTAAATCATCTTTGAAACCAACTCAGGGCCAATTTATTAAAATTGCGTAAACTTTTTTCTTCATTTTATATTCAAATCAAGCTTATTCATTTTTTGTTTCATTTGATATTAAAAACAAGGAAACAATTTTGTAGCACTATTTCAGATATATTGATGAATTTTAATTTTATATATGTTTTTATTAATTATATATGTTTATTTTCGACGAAATATTCCTATGCCGAAATGATTATAAATATATTTATGCCTGCCTGCTTCATTACAATTTACTGTTATTTTATTCAGCATTGTATTTTGAAGAAATTATCAATTAAAGAAGACTTATTTTTTCTAAATAACTGTTTTGAATATCATCCCTGTTTTTGTAATTATATGTATGAATCTCAACAATTTGGACTATTATAAATTTTATTTATTTTTTTATAAGCTAATGATGCATTATTTTACTTTAAATTATTTTACTTCGTTTCGTTGTTTTATTTTCAACTTCGTCAGGTAATCTACAATGAATAAACAAATAAAATTACAAAAATTATAACAATAAATATTAAATAATAAAACTTATATGTGTTAAATAATATTCAAAATTATTGTCCATATCACCTTTTGAAAATGTTCTAGCGTTGTTGGGCGAGCTTAGTTTAGAAGAACAAAGTGCCATTTTCATGTAAATTACTTAATTATGATTGTTTACATGATTGTAAATGATGATTATTACACTTTTCTGTTTACATTAATTGAGAAATTTTTTTATTTTTGAGGCCATTTTTTGTAGAATTTCGTTTATGGCTTTGTTTGGATCTTCAAATATCCTACGGTATATACAATTTTTCGAAGTTTATCTGATTATACGTGTGTATTTCGTTCGTAAGCGTGCCCATAAATTCACAAGCATAACATTTTTAATTAATTTCTTCCTGATAATTTTTGCTATATTATTATTGCATGCTATATTGCTAATAATTGTTAATATAATCTCTATTAAAAGGATAAATTACTGACTGGCATATCAACACAGAGCGGAAACTACTTTATCTAAACGTTTAACAAAAGTCCTGTTGCAACTTAGATGAGGCTAAAGAAAGACTTTATTAAAATTCAACTCCAAGGAGCTTGAGGGGAGAAAGCTTAAAATTTTCATTAGAGTATTCTCGTACAATGCAGATGACGACTTTGAAAGGATTTTTTAAATTTAGAATCCTGAAAAGATTTAAAGTGAGTACAAGATTTGATATCATGGATCAAGATTCCGCCCACATCGTTGATTCAGAAAGCTTGAAATTTTGAACAGAAGATCCTGTTATATCGTAGAAAACGACCCAGGAGTTTCTAAATAACACCCCTAAAGGAAGTTTAAAATGTCCATCAAGGTATAGTCCAAGCTGAGTCAGAAAGCATTATATTTTGAATAGATGATTCTGTTATATAGTAAATGAAAGCTAACAAAGAGTTTCAAATTTTGATTTATTGATCAGAGTACATACCAAATCACAAACTAATAAAAATTGTACCCAAATTGGGATGAAAACTACCTTTAAAGTTTGTTTTACCCAATTTTTGTTTTTTTTTGAAAAGTATATATTTTCGGGTTTAAATTTTAATATTTATTAACTTACAATTAGTCAGAAAAAATGCAGGACAGCTTGAACGCGACAAGATACACACATAACTTCAATTAAGACTAATTTGGGTATTTTGTATGTAATAATTGTTTTAATTGTGTAACCACTGATTTTTGCACAATATATTATAAAATATATTGTCCAAATAAATAATAGGTAATCTAAAAAATACAAAATAATCATCGAAAAATACAAAATATTTCAGTCAATTTAACTCATTTGGCTGCTGATTAGTAAAAGCGAGAGTACAGTATTGTTAATAACGGTATATAAATGCGTACTAAATAAATCTTATTCGAAATAAATATGAAATTTTTGAACTAATATTTTATTTATTACAAAAGCTTTCTTATGTAATTGAATATTCAAATCGAATCTACTGTAATTGCTTAATATATTATTGATGCTGTATATTAACGGCTTTGATCTACACATTAATAATATCTTGTTGATTAGCTCTAATAGGCTTACAAAATATCTCATGCATTATTATGTGAATGTACAGAATGGAAAGAAGATAATGTACACTAAGGAAATTAATGATTGTATCCCGGTAATTTTTAGACATTTTTATCCAGATTCAGCATACTTAAAACCAAGGAAGAATATTTACTTCACTATTTATCTCAAGCCCTACAATCTTTAAAAATTCAAAAATCTCCAATCGAGTTAAAAAAATTAAAATAGCAGAAAACAAATGATTATTTTCAACAAACAATTTTCAACTCTTAAAGAAGCAACTACCTTATTCTAAATATATACACTATTCTTAGTATACAGTTTCGTATTATCTCAGTATCTGTAGCATATATCCCCAATTTGAGCTTGAAGGTTAGAAATTGGTATGTGAGTTCAATTAATCACTTTATTTTTAATATTCCAGGCTTTGCCTCATTTTCAATCAGTAGATCAATTCGAAATTGATCTATTGGTTTGAAATCAAATCAACGTCTCCAATCGAGGGCAAAATAAAAGGATTTAATTTGGGACTCAATTCAGGGTTTGGAAAAATTTTCCTATTATTTACAATTAGTCAGGAAGTCAACTACATATTTCTAACTTGTAACAAAGTATTTACGCCAAATAGAATACCGGAAGAATTTGTTGTATTACTTCAATTGAAACTTCCTTTCCAAACTTTCCGAACACACATCTTAAGTTATTTTTGTTTAAATCTTTAAAAATAACCAAGATATGGATATTCAATGTTCCTGATTAAACAGAAACGTAAATATTAACTTATGACGTCACTTGTTATATTTCCATATAAATTACATGATCGGTCTCAAGAGAAAGATGGGAAATAATTTTTGATAGCTTATAACTTCTTTGTTTTTGAATCAATTTCAATTTAAGTTTCGAGTTTTGTTAAAGTATTGAGTTAAATTTTACATTTTGATGTGAAATATAGCAAATTTAGAATTAGTGAGATTATGGTACACTCTTGTGAATGACACAATTTTTTTTACTGACGAGAAGATGCAGTATGTAGATAATTTTTCATAAATCAATAATGTAATTTATTCTGACTTTGAAAAGGAACCTAAATATGCATGTTATTTTTTAAATATACTGTGACAGCTGAAGTTATAAGAGAGTATCGTTACTTACTAAAATGTCATCAAAGATTATTAAGAAACAATTCCGGAAATAAACAATGCAGATTTATATATATCGTTTTAAATGAATTATATACAATACTGGAAATAATCAAACATCATTTAAAATGAAATTACTATTTTTTATTATATGAAATTCTACTTTGGTGTTTTAATAACAAATGTCCAACACTGTATATAAAAGTACATTAAATAATCGTTTTCATGTACATGTAATACCTCTACGTAATGCCTCTTCTTGCACGATTTGAGTTTATTACTTTTGTGAACAAAGAAAGCTAAATGTATATCTAATTTTAACTTTGACAGAAATCATTATTTACTATAGAAATTTTTTTACATTTCAAATAAAAGTCTTTATTATGCTTGATATTCTTGAAACAGTTTCTGTTTAGAATGCTAGCTCGAAATTAGTAACGAAATCAAGTATATAATCTCTTCTAATTGTTGAATTTTTATTAATTTTTATAATTTTAATTTTTAAATATGTATTTTTTAGTTGTAAAAGTGTGCATCAAAATTAATAGTATAAAAGCTGCTATACTATTTCTGTATACGCAGTTAAGGATGTTTGGGAAGTACAAGTGGCGGAAAAAGTGTATGGAATGAAGTCATTATTTTATATTATTTGACGATTATAGTTACATAAAAATTTAAAAAAATTTCCAATTCAGTTTCATTAAATATTAGACTTGTAAATTACAAAATTATTATAATTTTTTTTTTTTGTTTGCACCGCAATTTTAAATGAAATTATCAATATTTTAAAACTTTTATAAAAAACTTTTGCCTCAGTATGTAGATTTGAATTCAACTTTAAACAAATAAAAATATATTTGACTTTTTTTGCTGAAGCTTAAGGTTAAATTATTTTAGAATACATCACGAATAGTTAAGAGTATGCTTTAATATTTTTATTATAATAAATTTAATTTATTTTCGTACATTAATTAAATAAAATCTTATAATATTTTATCGTATGAAATCTAATCAACACCGTAAATTGTATATATATAGAAATGTTGGAACAATTGTCAAATACGATTTATTGCAGTCTCTTTATAACCATTTTAAAATATTGGTTAAGATTTGTATATTAATTATTAAAATTCTTAAATTTCCTAAAGCATTGGAAATTTCAGAAATGTATTTAAGAACAGGTTTTGACCGTAGAATGAAATAATATTCTACAAAGTTTATTTAAACGAATTAAACCGATTTCAAGTGAGCAAAATTATCAGCCAGTTTTTTATTATAGAAATTTGGAATTCCTTGTTGAACCAAAGCTAGATCAATATACTAGGTCTAAGCTTTTAGCTTTCAATTTATATTTATTTTTATTTCGAAAATATTAATTTCTGGCAAGTATTAAGGTTGCTCTCTGTCATATAATCCAGTGAATTTAGATATTATAAAAACAAAATAACGAAATCCAGTTAAAGTGAATCTCTGTAAAATGTTATGCGGAAACATATTTTATGTACATAAATATATGGTATAAAATGTTGGTACAGCCGAACCTTGTATCTCCTCGTTTTCTAAAGTCGGCCAAATATAATATAATTTATTTTTGAACTGCAACAATTTGAAATCTATATTATTTTTTACTCTTTTACAATTTTGCATTAACAAATAAATATTAATATATACGTTAGTACCTATAGTAGATAAGTATTAAACAAACTTTCGTTTTGATTTTGTAAGTAGATGTGGTTTTTTTTTCTTTTTGTATAATATTATTTAACAATAATATTTTTAACTCATCCTCATACCCAACGAACTGTTAGAACTTAAGTATACGAAGTAAAAAAATATTAAAAAAACTTTTATAGAGTGTACCATTGAATGTTTATGGGTGGGAAAATATTACGTCGGTTACCTTACTTCTACAGAAAAGTTTTTTTTGATTAAAAAGTAGAAAATTATAAAGCAGTGATAGCCTGCGGAATACGTGGTGCCCGCAACGGGTGTTTTATCGTCTTCCTCTGACGTGTTATGACAGTTGATCATATATTTGGCCTAGACTCGTTACATAGTTTATCATATGGGGAGTATTAATAGTAAGTCTATTTTTTGTGTCATTTCTACCACTAAAAAATTATACTCATAAATTAGCTTATATATTGAGTAAATAAACAACTCGATTAGTTATTATCTTCACTTGTTCATATAACTTTAAAATGCAAATTATTCTTTAAAATTTTTATTTCCCAATTAATTTTAGATTTGTCCACGCTTTGGGAGCTTCGAATACGATACACGAGTGTATATATAAGCATAATTATTCAACACATCGCATGCTACTACTTTGTCTTGATCACCATTTAGGTTTCTGTAAAATAACGTGCTATATAAAGTTTAGGAAAGTATCCCTAATTTTGCAGCTATAACCGAGAAAAAAGTGTGAAGTTAAAGAACAGGTTTGATTTCCAATTAATGACTATATTGTTACAGTGTGCAGAACAATGTTGAAATACTCAAAGAAAAATAATTTCTGATTTAATTTGTAGATATTGGTACCACTTGCGCTTTTTATAGTTGAAACATCCAAGGAAACATCCATACAAAAACATTGCTCGAGGCATGCTACATAATGCGCTCTTGTGTTTTATTTGGAAAATCCTCCAGAGTTAACCATAAAGCACGAATTCATGAGGCAAAACTGAGTGAGCAGTGGTATAAATTAATAAATCCAGTAGGAAGGTATATAAAATATTTTGCGAATGTTATGTTTTTTTAGAACCAAATGAAAAATTAAGTTGGTTCAAGCTAAAATCATCCAATATTAAAATAATAAACATTCGTGGAATCATTTGCAATATTTATTTAATACGATGTTAGATACAGCTTGTATTTTTGAATGCTTACAATATATATTAATTTTACTGAATGGATGCTTTTTAAATTACTATCATTATTAATGTCTCTATTATATTTGACAATATTATTATGATTTTCTGCCCTAATATTTTCATTCAATTGTTTTAAATGTAGGTAATATTTTTGCTTTAAAGTTAATATTAATATTATAATTAAATATTAGGTAAACACAGTATAATGGTATTTAGTTTGTAATTTTGAGATGTTTGATATGCGACTATTCTATTTTATTTTTTTACCAAATTTGTTGTAAGATAGAAGATAGTGACCTATTTCTATAAGCAATTTTTTATTTTCATATTTACAAGAAAGCTGAAGTTATATAATATCTAGTATAATTAGTGGGAAATTTTAGGTGTTGTTGCATGTGTTCTTTTGATTGGCAGCCAAAATACACAGTTTAAGTCGAAAATTACTGACAAAAGGCCCAGAAGAGTAAAGGGCTCAACATCGGTATATGTGTTGGCAAGAAAACCCAATTAATACATGCGCTTGTTCACCTATATGCCTAATAGCCATCGATTTTTACAGCACATGTGTATTCTAGAAAAACCAATATATTTATGCGGTTGTTAACTAAAAAGCCTTATATGTGTTTTTAAAAAAAATCAATTAATATATTCTAAATGGTTAAGGAAAATTTGCCACGAACTAAGCAAAAAAGCTAAAACTTTGCTAACGTTCTTGCTTTCATCTATTTTGTCACTAATAGGCCTCATAACTTTTTCCATGGTTTATGTGTACTAGTATATGAAGTTTTGTGAAATAAACGATCAATGGACTTTCATAGGCTTTACTTTTTTTGATTATGAATAGCAAACTAAGTTTTTGGGTCATAGTCATCCAGTGTCTCAAATATTTTGATAATCGCATTAGTTTTTACATACCTTTCACTGTTCTCGTGACATGGACGTCTAATTCAGTTTTTTGCAGGCAGATTCTGAAAATGGCTGGGAAATAATATAAAGTAATAGACAGTTGAATACCTAAAATATTACACAACTCTTAAATTAAAAATGCAATAAAACAAACATTATTCAGAATTATTTAATGCAGTTCTGCCCGTTTCATATTTATTTTTGTGAAAAAAATTGTCTTATTGTTGTTAATATAATCGCAAAATTATAACAATATATTCTTATAATTATAACAATTCTTATAAATTTAAATATTCAATATATCTTTGTTTTTGTAGCAAAATGCATCTAGAAATTACTTTTGAGACAAAACTGTTCAACAAATGTATATTGTAAATTTGGTTTGGCGATCCTATTTATAGTTCTGTATAAGTATAAAGCGTTTATCAAAGTACAATGTTTACAAATGTTTCCAGGACATGTGATTTCGAGATTTGGCGATGTTCACTGGCCCCCTCGCTCACCCGACCTGTCGATATGTGACTTCTTTTTGTGGGGATATTTAAAATCAAAGGTGTACATCAACAAGCCTCGCACACTCGAAGACCTTAAGAATTTCATTCGTCAGGAACTTGAATCCGTGCCGAATGAAATGTTGGAGAGTGCCGTTCGTAATTTTCAGAAGAGGATCCACATTTGTATCCAGTAAGAAGGACGTCATCTTAAAGAAATTATTTTCCAAACCTAAATATGTTATGTAATTTCAAAAACGGCATTAAAAATTCTATCATTTAATACTTGTTTTTATTATTTTCAACCCATTGTGTCCCAGTAATTCAATATTGAAAAACATGCATTTCCTCTGCACCACCCTGTATTATTAGAATATTATTCTAAATAATATTTTTAGTGGAGCGCCGTAAGACATAAAAATGGTAAAATCTCGGAACCCAGGGCCAGTCAATGAATCTGTATAACAAGTGTTTGACTGCATTATTAAAACCGCAAATAAAAAAGTTAAAAAAAAAAAATTGGCCGATCTCGATTACAACAATTTTTATAAACAATTTACTGAAAAATGAAAGGCGCAAGGGGGAAAAAATGTTTACAGTAAAGATATTAATTTTATATGTAATAAATTATGTTTGCAGAGTAAATTCAATGTTAATTTATTAGATTTTCGTAAAAAAATTATTTACAAAAGAAAATTTAACCTTAACTATATACATTATTGTTCATTATTGTCGTCGTCGTCGTCGATTTCGTTGATGTAGATTGTAGGTAAAGGATTAGTACAGCTATCACCATTGCATTCTGAGCAAGCTGCAGTGCAGTTTAATCCACTTTTCCTGCACCCACAAGATGCTCCACATCCTGTTTTGCATGCGCAAAAAATAATTTTTAGTAAAGATTCTGGAGCTGGTCGCTGCGTCATTGTTAGCGGTATCAATATTCCGCGTTCATCTTTCCAACCCCATTCTTCTGGTGATATTTCTTTTCCGAACCATGTTTGAACTTGTAAATATACTCTTTTGAAGTGTTCAAAAGCGGCATCTGCAGTAGGTGGTAAAGACGGCAGTTTAACGCAGGTATTTTTGGCAGTTGCTTTCAAAAAAGAGTTATATCTCAATGCATTAAGATCTTTTATTTTTTGGGGGGCATTATATAAAGCAAGAGTGCATGTAACACCAGCTTTAAAAATTTCATTGATGTCTTTGCATTCATTTTTAAAAACTGTCGCAGCATTTTGCAAGTCCGTTCGTTTTTCGAAATTTTTTGCAAACACGTTTTTGCCACGTTTAAAAAAAGCTGACGTCGTGTCACATCCAGTGAATGCATGTAAGAACAGAATATGCTCTTTACACTTTGGTAATATTTTTTCTAAACTCTTAGAAGAGTACGCTCTTTGCAGTATTTTGCCTTTGGATGGTTTTCTAAAATAAATTTCTCGGTCTGGTGGTGAGAGCGCAGTCAATAAAACTAAAACATCTACATCCTCGGACACTACAGCAATGTTTTCAGATTGCAGATTAACAGCAGTTTCAATTATTAGTCTGTCGGCATCAGCTTCTGCTTGGCAAGAAAATATTTTATTTTCTGTGAGTGTTTCTCGTAGCATATCTATAAGCCTACTCTTATTTTTGGCATTCGATAAAAATTTTTCCTGCGCTACTTTTAGTGGCATGGTTTTATCAAATATTATGTCATTACATGCGTTTTTTTTACAGCGACGCGTTCGTTCCATTGATTTTGTGCAGCTCTTCTTGTAACCATCAAATACGACATAAATGTTGTGTCCATAATTATTATGTAGATATCTGACATAATGTTGACAAATTGTACCGAAATTTTCATCTAATTGCCACTTGCAACGATGTAATAACATCCCTCCATCAATGACGTAGGAAAATTTTCGTACATCGTTCACATCCACTGACACTTATGGTTAAACATTTTATCACTAGCCGGATACATTTTATTATCATAAACCTGCGTCCGAATGTGTCGTCGTAAAATTTCACCAGCAGCCTTCAAAATACGATATTCTTCTTCTTCATCATCTTTTGACCTCTGACTGTACCAGTTATCGGACAATATTTCATATTGTTGTTTTTTAAAACATATGATTGTATTAGATCCAAATTTACTGGAGAATACAATATTATCCTCATAATGGTTCATTAACCTCTTTTTTATCGTTTTATCATCAGGAATATGATCAATTGTCACAATACTTTTTAATTCTGCCAGTGAAAACTGGCAGTCATCATTTTCTTCAATATATTTGAAAATCTGCTCCATTGCTGCATCTACTTGTATTGTGACTGGATGAATTTTTTTATCTCTCTGGGTCTGTTTTACGGTAGTTTTCAAACGCATATAACAATCCGCGTGATACTTAGCGTCCTGAGCTACTAGATCTAACACACCTACAATTTTTTTATGGATATTGCGACAATATTCGCTTTTCTCTTCGCTTACCAAATTTAAAATAGTTTGCTTGAACTCAGAAGTAGTTACGTAGCTGATTTGCTGTCTTACCGATTTGGACTTTCTTCTTTCCTTCATTTCATCCGCTTCTTTTTCACATAAAAAGCACTTATTTCTCCAATCAAAATCAATAGAAGTAGCCGTTCGCAGTTTTTTTTTAGGTGGAGAACATGTTGATGTGGTGTTCTTTTTTTTTAAATAAGCATTAATACATCCTTTATTGATATATTTTTGTCTGCATACTGAATGCACGTAAACAAATTCGCAAGTATTTAAATACTGAGAAAGTCCATCCCCTCTTTCCACAGAAGCAGCTTTTTTTTTTTTTCGAAGCAAACAACAACTACATATGAAGCCTAGTAAGTTGTCACGTGTACTATTCTGCTAGGGCCCGCGTTAACAACACCCAACAGCTGCTGTTGCCCCCTCTATTCCCCTCCCCACCCTTCATCGTTATACCTGCAGTCCCTTGAGACCCAACATGAAGTTTGTAATAGTTCTTCTTTTTAAAATCTAATTTTACACTAATATAACTTAAGGAAAACTCCAAAAAAATAATAATTATTTATAATAATTATTAAAAAATTAAGATCGGACAAAATATTTTTTTTAACATTTTTCTATATGCTATTAAAAACACATTGCCATAGTTTATAAAAAGATTTATTTACTGGCCCTGGATTCCGAGGTATAAACCTTACGGCGCTCCACTATTTATATTATTTTAAATAATATAAGTTTTTGAAGTCAACAGTACATATTTTATAATTGGGGACTTAATTAAAGTTAATGGTTTATTTTGACTATACATTTGTTTTATAAAAAATGGCCAAATAACAAGTGAAAATTGTAGCTAACAGTGTAAATTGTTAGATACTCGAGTAGATACTCGACATGTGTTTGAGTGTCAATGTTTAAACTACTTTGTCTATACAGGCCATAGATACATAAATAACAATAACATATAAATATTGTATTGTATTTATAAGCTAAATTATAGCTAAAGTCTAGGCGAAGTAAAGCAGGTGACAAAAAAAATATTTCAAATAAACGTTGTTTCGAATAAAAAAATATTTTTATATTTAAAATTGTCTTCTATCTTTTGTTCAGTTCACTACCTCTTTTTGTTCTTGATGGCGGATAGATAGAATAGATTATATGATTTTATTCCAAAAGTTTGCTACTGCGGTTAATATTTCCTGGCAACAGAAGCTTTCGACTAAAAATTATATATTCTGACATATTATATATAAGTCGAATATTATAATACTATATATGACAATTATATTTGTTTATTTGCTAAATTTGAGCATAGATTGTGGCAAATCTAGACAGCTAAAGGAGAAATAATTCACAGAAATTTTTGTTTTTTGAATTTGTTTTTTATTTTTTATAGTTTATATGTTTGGTAATAGATTCATTTAGCCGAATGAACCGATTATGGCCAATCAAGTACTTAAAATCACTCATTATGCCCAGAAACTGCCACAAATAATTCAGCTCGCTCTATCTCTTCGATTTGGTTTTGATAACGGACACACGGACCTTTACCAAATTATTAGTAGTCTTCTCATATTTTTATGTCGAGAATAAAAAGTATTTTAAATACCATTAGTATAAACTTTGATAATTATGGTTCTTAAAATATGAAAAATGGATAATTGGGAATGTTGGAAACAGAGAAACATGTAAGCCAGGAATAATATTTTTTGCAGCCTGTGATGATATCGTCAGTATATTATTTGAACTATACTGATTTATAGATTATTTTTGTGGAAAAATTTATATTATTGCTTGCTCACATTTTACAGCAAAAATACCTAATTTTGACTCCGGACTGACGTAACGTAATGACATGCTTAGAACAATCAAAAAGGTTAAGCAACATCAGTCACAATCTGTATTTGGATGGGTGACCACATAGCAGTACTGTTGTTGTATAAAAAAAATAATAAAATAAAAATAATAATCCCCTTCGGTTAATGGCTATATAGGTGAAATTAGCTGAAGCCAGAAATAAAAAAAAAATAAATAAATACCTAATTTTTACACATTTTGTAAAAGCAAGCTGTGATGAGTGTTTACTCATAAAAATAGTTAAATAATTCGTGACATTTTGTACCTATTGCACTTTATGCAAATAATAAAAAACCACAATTTAATGTGTTTTTCAACTATGCCAATTTTATCAAAATTGAAGAAATGGACAAATCGAAATGAAGAAAATATTATGGGTTTTTTTCATAGCGACTTTTTTGAGGAAGTTTAATTTTTTTTATTTTATTTATGATAATTACAAACTTTTACAAATTGATAAAAAGGATACATTTTTCAGTATTTATTTCAACTTTCAGAAAGTTTTATATCTAATATCAATGGGATATAAATATTAGAAAATGGTTAACTATTACTGTTAGTAATTATTAATATTCCAAACAAATACAAAAATCAATTACCAACAAATTACAAAACTTCTCTAACAAAATATTAAGTAATTAATTTTTTTTGATTGGCTCGCTGCGACGATAATAAGATAAGATTATATGAACGTAGGATAACCAGGAAATAATTATGTATTAATAAATTATTCGAATATGTAAATATATTCTTTCAATAAATATTTTTTATCTGATCAAAGAGAATTGCAGTTACTAGAAGTATATTTATTTCAAAAATAATATCTTGATATATAATATTAAATAATTGAAAGTTCACACTATTACCTACTATTATATCCATTTTCTTTATTCAATGATTTTTCGAAATACTAAAAATGGAATCATCATTAAAGCCATTTGCAAAGATCAAAATTATTATTGTTTTAAATTTTTTTTGGTATTTGTTTTCAGATTTGTTGCTCGTGTACATTTCGTAAAAAAGTATAAACTATAATAACATCATGATTACAATAGAGGTAAAAAATGTCTCATGTTTCTTGAGTAAAAATCTATCGAGAAAATTAATTTGATTTTATCCATCGTATTAGTGAAATAAAATGAGACCTTAATCCCGGAAGGGATAAAAAATAATCCGTTTTGAATATTTTATTTTTCTTTAAATGTGCGTAATTAAAAATGACTCAACCTTTATTGTTTTTAAATTGGTGTGAATTTAAACGTTAACAATAATCACAGAAATCAATGGCCAGATACATCTTTTCCACTGAGCACACTGGACACAAGCTTAGAACCCCGCGATCAACAAGAACCTCCTAGATCACCAAATAATAATCGATATTAAGCACCGGAAATGATATTCAGTTCGTTAAAATCGAACAATAATGACTGACCACAATAACTTTCGCCCTAAAATCAGGCTTTCCGATTTCAGCATGCTTAGAACATGGACTGATAGGTCCCGGGCCTAACAAAGAAAACATAGTTTTTTTGGATCACAATTAGCTTTATTCATCAACGTAATCTCCATCAAGAGCAACCAATCATTCAAGCGTCGCTCTAACATTTCAATACCACTTTTGTAGAATGTTTATCTTTTGCCTCAAAATAAGCCTCAACGAGTTGCTGTCCACTCAGATGACGATCGTTTTCATTTCGGAGTGAAGTGCTGGATCCATGTTTCATCCATTGTCACATATCGACGCAAAACTTCCGGTTTGTTACGTTTAAACATGGCCAAACACTGTTCAACACGTTCTCGTTTTTGGTCAACAGCAAACGCGGCACCCACTTTGAACAGAGCTTTCTCATAGTCAAATGCTCATGCAATATAAAGCCAACACGTTCTTTTGATATCTTTACGATGACAGCTAACTCACGCAACTGCACTTTTCAATCATTCAAAACGATTTTGTAGATTTTTTTTATGTTTTCTGGTGTTCCCGCCTCATTTGGACGTCCACTGCGTTCTGCATCATCACTGTCTCTACGACCACGTTTGAAGTCAGCAAACCAACGTTTTATTGTTGTTTCTGATGCAGCGGAGTCCCCATATCACTTTTCATGCCATTGCTTTGCTTGAACGGTATTTTTTCCCATCAAGAAGCAGCGTAAAATTAAAACACAAAATTGTTTTTGATCCATTGTTTTGAAAATAACAAAAGTAGCGTAACTCTTAGCACAATAACTCACAAACTAATGAATAGAATATCATGAAATTTTAACCACTGTCTTTTGAAGGTTAGTATTAACTGAAAAACAGGTGACTCCAATAAAACTAGCACCATCTATGTGTTAGACCCGGGACATTTCAGTCCATGTAATATATAATTAATTGTATAATCAATACCTAAATTGTTTTACAGAAAAATGCATACTAATTTTCAACCAAATTTATCAATTTTTACATAAAAAAAATAACCTGTTTTGTATGCATTTTGTGTATTATCATTTTTAAGCGACCAGCGACAAATTTAGCTAACCTATGTTTCAAATGCATTTATTTGTAATTATAATGTGAAAAACAGCGTTAATACGACGAGAGGTTTTAAAATTCACTTATTCATTGTAAAATCAATCGATCTGCCCATGTCTTTATCTGTAAAAAAATTCAATGGATTTAATAAAAATAAAAAAATTATGTTAATTAATACAGTTTTAAAAAATACGGAAGGGTGCTTTTAAATTTTACATTTAAAGCATTATTATATAAGTAGTGTTACCACAATATTGACCAGTGGATATTATGGATATAAAATTTCATATACGGATATCGAAGTGGACATTGGAATTATACTATTTTTATTTTCTAGATTCTTCCTTTGACACTACAGTCACTCATATAAGTAATTATTATATGTAGATAATCAGACTTTAGATTCCGTCCCTATTCGAAATTATCCAAAATTATTATTTTGGATTCAGCTACGGTTAGGTCACTGATATATTTTTATTTCGGATACCCGGCAATTTCAGATAGGGATACGGAGCACCATGGTATCTGTGATATAAACACAACATTTAATAGTAAAGCAACATTTTATTTTCTTAATAATATTTGCATACACTTATTTCAAATAAATAAAGTTTATAATTCTATACCTTATCGGAGTCCTTCCATCACTTTCATGTGAGTGTGAAATACAAATTATATTAATTATTGTGTTGATTAACCTCCAGGTACAGATTGCATTGTTATAACTAAGAAAATTTGTACGTTGGCTGATGTGATGACATTCTAGAGAATTATTATGAAATGAAGCGAACAGTATACCAATTTATTACATTTAATGGGTTTCTTCGGCAAAAATCCTTAGATATAAAGATAAATGTTTTTAAATTAGTCCACACTTTTTGAATATAATTTCCATGCAATTTTAAAGATTCCGTGTATTTGATTAACCGATTCTAGAAAATTACCAGAAGTTCAAAAAGGTTTTTAATTTCACGGTAAATATTATGAAAATTTATTCTCAGTGGACGTCACGCCGTTTCACTCTCTTTGTTCCCGTTTTCGTGAGAATACAGGAATAAACAATTTTTCAATCGGTCCGGTAGTTTTTAAGTTTTTTCATTCTGTGTGTCTGTCAAACAATTGGAAAATTAACACATAGAGGTTTATAAACAAAATAATATTAATAAATTTGCTGATAAAGTTAAAACTTACCAAACAAATTTATATTTATATAATTCTATTAAAATTTATTAGGAACTTTACGTTTATTAATATCCAGTTTGTGTAAAGTTGGGATTAATAAAAACAATTCTATTTACATATTAGATGTTAATGTTCTTCGGAACTTATAGCGTTAACAGGCACAGTGTTTGCCAACACCGGGCTATGATAGGCGTTGTGCCGTATATCGTTGTAAATAAAAAACACCTATTAATTGTAATATGTATAGGTATATTTTAACATTTCTTTCAGTATACCACTAGTGCCAACAATTGATCATTATAACTTCATCTATTTAATAAAATTATTCTAAAAAATACTAAAAAGAAACACGCAAGTTGTGTATTTGTAAAATACAAATCACTTTTGTTTGAAACATTTAATCTTCATTATTAAGCTTAAAACCATCACAAAATAGTATAATACAATAAATGAAATAAAAATTTTTATTAGCTGTAAATTTTTAATAACTGTATAGAATGCATTATGAATTTGAATTATTATAAATAGTTCAGACATTGACATTTTACCATTTGCAGGATAACTAAATAATTAATACTGTTCCAATAATTAATAATCCATATGTTCAGATTTATATCTTAAAAACTTTTTTAAACAATTTTTGTTTTTGATTCAAATGTGTACTTTTTTGTTCGAACATGGCAGTATATTTTAGTGAGATCGTGTGGAATTTAGGCTAGACTTTTTATATTTATTTATTTAATTACTTTTATTTATAAATATAAGGAATTTACAAATTAATTAATGCCTACTGTGAATACAAAATACATGTTTTTGTAAGGTAAATATTGGAATTTATAAATTTTTATAAGTAAACATACATCGTTTGTTATATGTGTGAAATAATATCAAAACAATTACTTATTATTATTAATTTGTATAATTATAATTAATTTATTTATTCAATTTGAATACTTTGTTAATTAACAGTGTTTTTATTAAATCAAATAGTTAATTAGGTTGATTTGATTTTTACAATCATTTTTCAAATAAATTAATTATATTTCTTACCATAGTGTTTATTGAATTTATTATGTATTTTTTTGATTACGTATTAATTGTCTTCTTAATTATTTAATTAAATTTCATTTAATTAAAATATATAATTAATAAGATGATTAGTTTTTTTTTATAAATAGTTATAATTTGAATGTTTATATTACCTTGAGTAAATTTGAATTTAGAAACTCTTCGCCTAACTAGAAAAATAAGGGATGATAAAAAGTAACCCTTAAAAGTATTGAAGCTACTTATCCCTGGAATTTTTTAAGCATGGAATATAAACAATTATAAAATATAGTGTTAGCACAGACGAATTTAAAGATTTAAAATTGAAATATAATGCAATTTTTAAGAATGGCGTAGGTGTTATTTTGTTGCCCTGAATGGAACCACGTCAAAACAATATTAAACATCGGTAAAGATGATTTTCAATATTCAAAACTTTCTAACAGGGTGAAAACCTCGGACTATGTACTATAATATGCGAGATAGTAGGATTGTATTATTGATACATAAAAATGAAACTTACCCATTAATCTAGTATGTCAATTACTTATATCCCTTTATTCCCATCATTATCCGGTATAACTATAAATCAAGATGTAGTAATGCGCGGATCCAGATCTCAATTTGGGAAGGAGTCCACGTTTTTTTAGTAATAATTTAAAATTTTAGATAAGCTACAATTATTATCCATACTCTTAAGTTTCAAAAACAAAATTTTATGATCCTTAGTACACTCCCCCCTGGGATCCGTGCTTGGATGTAGTGTAGTGTAGACAATTTTATATATAAAATAATTATTTGCCCTGAATATTTGTATAATATATTTTTTATCGCAAAAATTTTGACGCAAAATTCATGTTACAAAAATTGTCGGATACATTGATTTTGACAGAATCTGGTAACTGAAGAAAGAGTACCAGCATCAGATTTTTTAAAATTGAAAAAATAAAACCTATCAATTGGTAATTATATTTTTTAACTGTTATATATAATGTTTAGAATAAGCGGTAGATAATTACTCTTGATAAATTTTTATAAATCATATATTTTTATTTCTTTATATTAATCAATTCAAAAATTTTATGTTAAAAATCCGCTAAAAATTTTATTTAACACTATCTTAGATCTCCAAATGTAATTAGTGCACATACATAAATTATGAATCTGGCGTAAAAAATTGCAGTTATGCCTAACTTATTTAAAATATAAATTTTTAACTCAGATGCCACCTCGGATATGAAATTGAGATATCCTAATATCTAAGTATACATTCCTAACTCTTAGGAATTATTTGGAAAGTTTGTTATAATGAATTTTTAATATCCATAAAATATTTCTAAGATTCGAAACGAAAAAATTTTGTCGCATGAAAAAAACTATTGATGCTTTTATAATTCACATAACATTTTATTGAAATACATATGAAAGCAACTGATGTGAAAGTTTTCTTATTGAAAGCTATTATTTACACTTCTAATTATTATACATTATTGTATATTTTAATTTAACAAAAAAATAATGTTTGTAGCTTTTTAAATTTTATACTTAAAAATTTTCAGGACTATGAGTATATTTTGGATATTAAAATCTGCATTCGTATTAAATCTTTATGAATATATTGTTATATGTGGTACTTTAAAGAAACGTTCAATCATTTTAATTTTCTTTACATTGATAAATACGGAAGTGTAAATGCAACTAAAGAACTAATTTGTACTCTTTAAATAATACACTAAATAACACAATAGCAGTAATAAAAGGAATACAAATAATACAAATAATCAATATTATTTTTAACAAGAAACATAATTGAATTTTTAATTAGATAAACTGTGAATCTTCATAATTAAAAATATATTGCACCATTTTAAATTGTACTACTTATTACTTTAGTAATAATAATATGTAATAATAATCCTATAATAACAATAATACACGTACCATGCAACGGTAGTTAAGTCAACATTTAAGTAAGTTAAAGTCACTTACTTATTTTATTATTATTATTATTATTATTTTTTGTTTCTTATTTTAAGTAAATGGTTTGACTTTATGTTTGTTCTGATTGATGTAACGTATTTTCAATCGTATTACGTGTGTATGAGAATTCTTACATATTTTCTTAAGTATTTTACTTAATTGTTATTTTATAATACATAATTGGAAGTTGATCAATCCGTATGTATACCACTTATATAATGTAATAAAATAATTTCATATTTACATTGTTACCGTGTAACGTTTACGGAAAATTTATTATATTTGCAAATCAAGAAAATCGTATGAAAGACATAAGATTATATTTCTTGAGCAATAAGTTATCTCTTTTCGTTTTTGAGTTATCTTGATGAAAAACCGGCAAACTGAAATGGACGTATACGGTAATTTTATGAATACCTATACCAAAATTTTGTTTGTGCGGTTAATATTTACTAGCGTTAACAACTTTAGACTAAGATTAATATACTGCGACATATTTATATATGTCGAATATAACAAGTGAAGATAACAAATAACTGTTTAATTACTCGAAATTGGTTGAATATTAACTTTTGAATATTTTTTTATGATATGCAATAAATAGACTAAATATGCGGTATAAAATAGACTAAATATGCAGTATGATTTCAAATTGTAGATATTATGAATTTATCAGCTGAATTTGAAGTAGTTGCAGCAACAGGTTTCAAAAAGATTTGTTTAAAAGTTGAGTCATGGATCCATTAAACCCAATGGACCGATTTTGTTCACTCACTAATTTAAACTGGTTTTATTTTGTCTGGAATACAAAATACCAACTTGCTATCTATTTTCAATTTTTGACAAATGGAAAAGGGCAAACTAGGTGGGTGATTCTATGAGCATCCAACATACCAACATTTTGTTAGTGTCGCAATATTTTCAAACTTTCTGTCGGGATACAAAAAAGTATAAATAAAAGTTAATACGTCAATCTTACATCGTTTGCTTTTAGGATTTATAAATAAATACTATTTAAAATCACTTGTATTATTTGTCTAACCGTAATTAAATTTACTCATGCATTATTGCAATGTGGCAATGTCAATCAATTTTTATTTTATTTTTTTACAAATAATTTTATTTTAATTAATTGCTAAAACGTGATAACAAATATTAATTGATTTTTAATTACAGGTAAATTTATTTGTATTTAGGTATGTCATCAATTTTATACCATCACAATTTATGTTTCTCCTAATATTTTAATTTTAGTATTCCGTATCAAAATATTTTAAGAATAGGATAAGTTCAATTTAAAAATTGGGAAATGTCATACCTGCGTAAACTGGACATACCACTTGAATTAATGTCTCTAATTTTATAAGAAAAATTTTTTTACCAAAATTGTCCCTAAGAAAACCACAAAGCAAATGTGTACCCTCAAAACCTTCCGAGGAATTTATCTCGGAAAATGTGCCACATCCAACTTTTTTCGAAGTGAAATTCAACATAACAAAAATATAGTTTTTGTGTGAGATTTATTCCAAGCTTTTTCACAGGTAAAAATGTAAACCTCATATGGAATTGAATTTTTTATAAAGCATGAAAAATAAAGTACTAGAAACAGGACAACTATAAAAAGGAGTCCTGAAAACGGAACACAATCTAGTGCGAAATCAACACTTCACTAGTTCATGAATTACTATTTCAATAATTCCATTTCGGAGTGTCAGAAAAGCACATTTAGGAACGTCATATGTACTACTTTTGTTGATCATGTTGGTTGTGGTCCTATTTGGCAAACAAATATTTAATTAAGTTTGCAACAATGGTCTCGTTGAACATTTAAATTCTATTGTTTATATACAATTGTACCTAATAAAGTACCCACAAATTAATGAATTGCGTCAATTCGTTTCTCACTTATCTGAATCTGTTGTATCATCATTATTTAGGTATATCATATCCGTTTCAAATAAACTTTATTTATGTGTGAATATTTAAAAAATAAAATTATTATTATTATTTTATAGATATTATGAAATAAATTCATAAAATAACCTATTCGATTAAATAATATTGCATTGCATCATGATTTAAGTTTCTAAGTATAGTCGAGTACTTACTGGCGTTTACCTATGAATTCTACTACAGTGAATGGATTCATGTGAAACCATCATGGCTACACCAAAATTTAAACAACCCTAAATACTAAAATTCTTACCTTAAGTTTCAACATTAAAAATAACTGCTGGCATCGCTTAAACAACAAATTTACGAAAGAAATGCTTGCATAACTTTTTTAGTTTTTCGAGATTAAAATGCTAATTTTTCTTTAATAAACTGTATTTTTCATACTATATTCAACGAATAACTCGAAAAGCTAACAATTTATCGAAATAGTGTGAGAAAAAAAATTTAAACTTATAAACAAACGAATATATGGCTAACATTTCATTAGAGTCAATATTAACCGAATTATAGATTGTTAAAGTTGCCGACTACCTAGTGCAAATTACGATTCTAGGTACCATTTAACCTTGAATAACACAAAAATTAACAATAATTTGGACAAGCTTTGCTCCTTCGTTAACGTATGTAAAAAGACTTTTAAAATGTATTTGTAGCTTAAAAAAAATGGAGTAAAATGAAAATAAAACTTTTAACACTATTTTTTAACCAATTGCGTTTCCTCAAAATTTCCTAAAATGGTAGAGTTTATTTTATCCATATGTTTTAAAAACCAGCAATACGTTCACGAAAACCAGCCAAATCGCTTAAATGAGTTTGGTTAAAAATTATAATTGAGATTTTCATAAAAAATAAATTTTTTATTTGTTTAAAAACAATTCTGTATTTTATTACTATTCCGTTAATTTTTTAACTAACGATTTTAACAAAAACTCACACTATATACTTCAGTAAAGGTCCCAATTATTGTTTATTTTTATATATTCATCGTTAAATGCTATTTATTTAATTTTCCTCGAACAAAATATCAATTTCCAAAAATTATGAGTATTACGTTTAAACATATTATTTTAATTTTAAATTGGCGCTTTTAATCACGGATACCTCAAAATATTCCCTTTTCCAACAAAAACTTATAAGCTTAGTTGCTTATCCTTTAACTAACTTTCGTCTCCCCATAGGGGCAACATCCTCTTTTCAAGGGACAGTGAAAGCAACACACAAAAGAGGTAGGAAAAAAATTTATAATTAAACTTGTAAATAATTCAGACGATTTGACATCAATGCATTCACTGCACTTATCTTTCCTAATTTTAAGGCCCAGTGTGATTGCACTACTATACAATAAAAGGAATAAAGCCTATATTTAAAATGTAAATAAACTGATATATCTATGATCACATCTATGGAACTGAAAGCTGCGATATTTAATTAAAGACTTAACTGTAAGATTTTTTTTAAATTATTTATAAATTAAATTGCAATATTGAAATTCACAGATATCACATATTGTTGTGTTCTAATCTTTGACACTTTTATTCCTGAATTTTTATAATATTCCTTTTATTTTGATTAGTTTATAAATCTATATGTAACTCATATTGAATTGACAATAAATTTTAAATTATTTAAGAAATAATTTAAATTTTTTTAATAACGTATTGCGCTAATAAATACAGGATAATTCTAATCCAATGAACCAGATGTAGCAAATTGTCTCGTAAAATCAACTCCAATTATATCCTGGACTGGAAATATAACTCTAACCAATTGCGTTGATTTCGGAAGCTTACAAGAAAACTATTGAAGTAAGCCTATATTCAACAAGAAATTTTTATTCTTGTGTTACCGTGATTTTTATGCAAATATTTAATCTATATTTGCTATAATAATTTACTTATTAATAATTAATTTTTCCCCGGGATAATTTTTAACTTTTAACTTTTTTAATCATCCAACTTATGTGCAACCGGAATTTTTTGTCTCGATTAGCTTGAGACTGAAACCAATATTGACTAATTTCATTCGGTGCTTAGCTACGTAAAATAAAATTGATAATGCCAACAAAATCTTTATCGCATGACTTTTGAATAGTAAAAAAACTTAAAAACGGTAAAAAATTTCTTCATCTTTTCATTGAACAGTTAGCTATTTGTACCTTGTCAGTCGCACCTAGGTCACTTGTTTGTATATGAATTTTATTATTAAGAATATGCAAACTTGTATCAATTTCATTCTTAAAATTCAGCATAGCAGTTTCCTTTTAAAATGTAAATATAAAGCAAGATTTAAGTGAGTTTCAAGACAATTAAGATTATCGCGATTGTATATTTATTTGAACGATCGTGTATATTAATATATGTTTAGCGAGTTCCAGAATAAAAATAATTATGAAATACAATAGGTATGTATACTGACAATAATTTGATATACGTACACCATACATTTACAATAATAATTATAATTTAATATTTTTATCAATAAAATAATGTGAATGAATCAAAAAATGCAATTCTATATACACACATATTATATTATTATACATATGTCATCGAACAAAACCGATTTCAAGCCAAACTAGTTTGGTCTGTACAAAATCCGTTTATTTTATGCGTATCAGGATATAATAGTTTAGATCACGATAATATTATTAGTTTAATCTTATAGGACTTATCAGTTTGGAATGCGCTAAGCTGAGTAAATAAAATTGTCAAAATTAAAAAGTCATTATTAGATAAACATTATTTATATAAACATTTAATAATAGACTAATTTAATCATACTAACAGGTTAAAATAACATTTCTTTAGAGTTAATTGTTTAAACATTGGGCATATAATTGAATAGTAATGTTTGTATTATTTTCAAATAACAAAAACTTTATGTTTTGAAATTTTTCTGCTATTTTTTATGATTCAAACGTAGGGTTTAGGATTCATAAGACCCAACAGGCTACTTTTTCTCAATAACGAAATTAAACACACTTTTTATGTCTGGAATACGACAATAAAATTTCAGTGTTACAAACATTAGACTATAATTAATATACTCTAGACATATTTTGTAACAAATAGCATGAATAGACTACCCTTTTTGTCCTGAACAACTTTTATCCGAACCGTTTTTGTGTACTATGCATAGAAACGGAGAAATTTTGGTCCATCAGTTAACATGAGTTACTTTGTAGATGCTAAGCTGTAAGCTAATGTTTCATAATGCAATCAAATAAACTTCACAAATTAATTTTCTTGCTGAGGTGATAACAATTAAGTTTTCAAGTCTTTTATTGCATCAGTTAGTTTTCGAAAGCCTTTAGACTATTTGTTTATTTTTTCATAAAGATTAGTTATGTGTTAAATACATTTTTACCGCTTATTTTAACATTTTTTTCCTAGGAAAATCATTGTATTTGTTTAGCCTCAGTCATTTTAGTTTAGCCTAAAGTATTACAATATTATTTTAAAGTACAAAAATATTATTCTGGTATAAAATATTATATCCTGACACACGCAGGATAAATCGATTTTGTCTAGAACAAATTAATTTGGCTTGAAATCGAATACGGTTGGTAACATACATATTGATGTTGATGATGAACTAATTTAGGTCAAGACAATAATTTATCGTCTTGAATTTAATACATATACATACATTCATGTCTTTCTAAACCTAGGAATGACTGGTATAGATACACTAAAGCGGGCTACACACATTCAGTTAAACTGTTTATGTAAGGTCATACATCAGTTGTTATGTCAGTTTAATTAGTTTAAATGTCAATCTTGAATTATTCATATAATTTTGACATCTTATTTACATGCTTTTTTTTAAGCTTGATCTAATTTTTAGCCCCTTTTATACGTCTAAAATTGTGTAGACGTATAGGAGTCAATGACATTAATATGGTTAACCTGATATTATGGCGGAACTCGAAAATTTAAAATAGAAATTTGAACGGGATGTTTTATGTTTTCGTATAAATATATTTTATATGAAATTTATATAAATATTATTTAAAATATAATTTAGATAATAACGTACGTTTTAATTGCAAACAGAATTAAGAAGAAGTGGATAATTTTTTAAGTTTGATGCTTTTTTTTTTACAGTGATAGAATGTCAATAGATTCAAAATAACTACAGTTTCGGCAATGCCGTCGAAATTCGACTATAAACACTCAGAAGTGAATCTCATTGCCTTTAAACAAAATAGTAGTGTGTGTAATAGCCACATTTATATAATGTATTTTTTTATTGATTTACTTATTTTATTATATTTATTTTATTAATTGATTTTTGTGTTATTTTATATAAAAAACAAATATTAGTATTCTCCAGTTCTTCTATATATAAACTATAAGTGTGACGAATTTCATACCCCTAGGTCCGCTCAATTTTCGTAAAAAGGGCTACAAAGTTTTTACTTCACGTATTAATATAGATATTATTAATATAAAGCGATTAAAGTTTAATATAAAAATTTGCTGCGACTTTGTTTTACTATTACATACCCATTCATTTTTTACAATATTATTATTTGTGTAGGTAAATAGATTTAGTTGAATTTGTTGTGGTATACTGCCTCGCTTGTCGAGTTCTGTTAATCCGCTTCTGGATTAGATACCGAAACTGGTTGTCCATTAAAAACTGATTTCTTATGCTGGTAGGTATATTATTGTTTTTTTTTTTTTAATAAATTATATAACCGAATCATCCAGTATTTGTGCGATTGGAATTTTCTAGAATTTTGTATTATTTATTTTATTTTTTATCAAGTTAGGCATTACGGAGAATCGAACCCACGACTGACGGCGTCATTTTATATTCAAGCGTCTTAACCACTGGTCTATCGGGTCTCATTAGTGGAGTTCGTTTTGGAGTCATATAATAGACTCCCATCAAATTTCTCAAGTTTCTTTATTCCAAGTTTCCATGACAAATGTTTCAATTAATGGTAATATAGCTTTATATGTCCTATGAACAAAATAAGTTTGAAGAAAATCTCTGGACTCATTTTCGAGAAAAACAACCGAAAAGTTACGAATTATGTAGACCACTCGGTAGTCCGATTTAACCAAGAACTTCACGGTACAGCTGGAAGTAATATGAAGACAGAAGTTCTATGAAGTTTGACACACACAGACTAATTTTTTTAAACTCATTTTTTGGATTCAGGGGACATCAAAACATACATTTCCGGCAAAAACCCCATATCGTAATTTTGATAGGAGTGCAATACTTTCTTTTACAAGTAATAGTAAAAGAAAGTAAGAAACGTGGGTGGCTTAAACGATTACTACTTATCATGAGTCAATTGGGACTTAAAATAATACACGAACAAGATTGCCTTTAAATATGAAATTCAAAAATCATACTAACTAACCAATTCTCAGTTCATTCTGATGTATAATATTTAAAAATTTTTCTTACTTTTGTGTAATGAAATATTTATTTCATTTTAATCCTGAGTTGAATGCCTAATAAAAATTTGCTTTCGAAGTTGCTTCTTTGGTGGCCCAAAAAAGTATTAATCGTACATTCTTCTACGTCAATAAATGTGTTATGCGTATATTAATGTGTATTAAAATATATTTGTAATTAATTTAGATTTCAACATCATCATATACTTAACAACAAAACAATACAATCTTTTTTTTTTTAAACAATTACAGATTCTAACTGAAAGTTAAGAAATTATAATGATTATACACACAATTTGAAGTTATAATATTACAAAGAATGACACGAATGTTATGACCTTGATTTATAAGGGAATCATCATCATTTATTACCTTTTTTTTAAAGAAGTATCTCTGAGAAACTTTTTGTTTCAGCCATGAATAAAAGTGAAGATAATTCAATGTTTCATGAGACGTTGTGTCTTATAAAATATTAACAATTATTTATATTATTTATCAATTTATCTATTTATTAATTTATTAATTTATATTTTTATTTCAGGTAAACAAAAACTGAGTCGAATTTTTTGAAAACAATTATTAAAAATTCTTTTCGAAATTTACTTAAAAATTTATAATATTATAGGTATATATGTTTCTTTAATGGTTACCTTTATATTTGGGTGTTCGTACCTAATTAGTCCACATCCGCATGTCCACCCGCCATTAAAATATATGAAAAAATGAAAAAAAGATAGCGTGTTGATTTTTAGTGACGAATACAAGGCATAAAAAGTGAGTTTAAGTTCCTGAATGAGAAAAATTCGTCCATTGAATTTATGACCTCACATTTAAACCATAATAGGATTTTTTTTTAATGGTTTGAAATATTTTTTATATATTTTTTAGATTAGCCACCATTTCAGCTCAAAATTAGCTAATAAGGAACCATATACATTATTATATTATTGTTTTCATAACTGTGTGTTTTTCTTTTTAGGATGTTTTCTAATGCCAATTATTAAAAATAGTTCAAACATTGATATTGAACCATCTTTCAGATATCTAAACAATTAACTCTCTAGTTGTAATTTTTTATATTAAAAAGTCTCCAATTAAGCTTGCAAGGTTTGATACAAATTTACTAACAAACCAAGTTAAAATTAAAGCCGAAAAAATAGTACAAATTTATTTCCTTTGCGACTTTTTATAAAAGCCTTTAACTACCATGAATATAAATGGCATGTTATGGTAAGTTCATAAATGTTAATGAGACCTTAAAAATATATATTTAGCTTTCCCAATTGTGTACCCCTTTATATAATGAGAGAAAGAGTGAATATTGACTTCGTGATTACATCTATAATAATTACAATAATTAAATTGGATTAAATAATACCTTTCTACATTTTTTATATTATTTGGTTAAAAAATTATTTGAATATTCATAAAATATTTTTTATCAATGTAAATGGAACCGTGTTGAAAAGATTTATTTAAATAAACCGCAAATAAAAACCAAATTTTTCAACATATTAAATGTAGTTGATTAGTCCACATATTAAATTTAGTTAAATTAACCACTACGGTATTAGATAATATTTGATCTTCAGTATCTTCCAAAAGTAAATTGACATTTGCAATTTAATCTACCATTTCTCTTGATTGAAACAACACATCCAAACATATGCATTTCACGCTACCTTGATACTGAAATATTAGAAAATGAGGCAATATTAATGACAATTTCATTTGTGACTCTCGAAATTGTGTCAAAAAGATCAGATTGTATAAAATTAAAATTATACAATATTGATGATAAATTATTAATTAATAAGTAATTATTTAGAGTTTGCTAGCCTTTGTTTTAATCCACAAAGTCACTAAAAATGTATTTTGATGCAGTGTAGATGCTGTTGAAGATATAAATTGGACATTAGCTTCGTTCGTCACACGGGGATTTCTAATCTTTCAACAAAGCGGGGAAAATGATAAATTAGCAATGAAAGGTTTTATTTCATATCTATGGTTATATGCGTTGTGATTATATTGATGAAATTTATGTCAAATAATTTGTTGTTGAAATATATATGTCAAATAATTTGTTAATGATTCATCAAAATGAATGACAACTACACAACAACGATTTATATAACATAAATATGTCCAATAGAACTCTTCATTTCAAATGATACGATTCTCTATTGTTTCGGGTAGAATTCTAGAAAACAGTGTAATAAAAAGAATAATATCTTTTATCTTTCTCAACCTTATTGTTCGAAACAAAAACGAATCGTTAATGAAGTCTAATCAAAATACATATAACCATGTATATGAATTTAAAATTATCATTGTCAATTTCCAAAAATGGTCTCCGTATTTTGAGGAGTGGTTAGCAATCTCTAGTCTGATGAAATTGATATAATGATATCCCATAAAAAGTGGGTTATACGAATGAAATAAGTTGATAACGAGAAATCAGTCGGATGTACGACAGGTTTGTTAAATTAGAAAATAAGTTGTTCAAGAAAATTGTAAGAGTCAACAAAATTTCATGAATATCTCGCTTGGAATATCGTTTCCAAGAGCACAATTGTCTGAACAACTAACTGTTTTTATTATTTGCCTTCATTATAAAGTATCCCATAAGTTGCTCAAAAATTTATCGAAAACTTTATAGCTGCAATACAGAATGCTCTGGCTCCACACCTCAATAGGTAGTATATTCTAAAAATAATTTATTTTTTAGTTTTATAGGATAGGAATAGACTGCGGAATGACTAAAATTTTCTGCATTCAGTGCTAAATAAAAGGTTTATTATAAGTTTTGTGTTAAAATTAAATTTTTTAAAATGAAACTTTAAATATTAAAATTGTTTTGTTTTTATTTCATTTTAAACTCACTAAGTTTGAAATTTTTTTATTTTAAACTTAATATAAATTAAAGTAGGTTATGCCAGTTAAATTGCTAGGAGTTTACTGTTTTGTAAATTAATCGTGCAGGTAGTTGTGTTCTTAAACTAATAAGTGTTAACAAGCTAATATAATAATTATCGTACAGTAATCATAACACGATTCAATTACGTTTGTAAATTTAATTGAATTCTTTTTTAGTATTGTATAATATTTTTTAAAAGCGTAAAAGAAATATGACAATCTGTATACTAATACTGCAGAACAACTTCCTACAATGGTAATGCAGACGTTGCCATCCGTTATCAGACAAATGAAGGCAACACCAAAAAAAAACTTTTTTTTTATATTTTTGTATTCTTAGCATCTATTATAATTGTTAATATTATTATTATTTATTTTTAAATTAATCTCTAAAATAGTCGCAGATATTTTGATCATTAAATAAACGAACACAAATATTGGAAATCATTCACGATTTCGAGCTGTAGCCTTATAAACACTTTTTAGCTTAACGTAAAAAGAATAAACAAATTTAGTAGGAACCGGCGCCATAAATACCAAAAACTATTCAACCTCAATTGTATTACGCGTGCATTGTCCTACTGATTATATAAATGCATGTTGCTCGGGTCTATATTGCTAAAACCGAAATTGTTTAAGTAATTGCAAGATATTATTTTCAAACGTTCTTGAATGAGGTACGAATAAAAAAGATTCTATAACTTTTTAAGATAAAGTTAATATTTTTCGAGGTAAAAGCGATTTAAAATCGAAAAAAATGTCAAAACACGCTTTTTTTTAAATATAATTACATTTTCAAACATGGTACATATGGTTTTTAGACCATATTCCGATATGTGGTCCGAAAACGAATATTTTTCAAGAGTTTTAAAATTGGGCAAAAGTGTTTTTATTTTTTGTATATTAGACAACATTAAACACTTTTGAACCATTTTTCTGAAAAATTCTTCGTTTTCAACCTATAAGCGAATTAATTTCAATAATCAGTCATCTGAACATCACATTTTATGAGGACGAAGAAAGAATTCATTGCATAAAAATATAACTAGCTGTTTTCATATTCTTCCAAAAAAAAAAAAAAAATTGGAAAATTTGTAGTTGTAAACCATATTTAAAATGCGTTTTTGACTTGTTTCAATTCTGTATCGAAATAAATTTATCGTAAAAAATCAAAGGATCTTTTTTATTATATCAATGAATGCAAACAAAAATTTTTCCGTTTGAAAATAACTAGACCTTGCAAGTGTTTAATCAATTTCGGTTTATTCAATATGACCCCGTTTTTCTACCTGATACCATTTATGTCAGTAGGAAAATTAAGAATCATTGAGACATTGAGAATCGCGTAAAAAAATTCAGAGGGTATAGTTTTTGAAGTCATGCGCCGATTTCTACTAGACTATTTCTACTATATTTATTTTACTAAATCTGTAATTGACTTAATATTATGTCTGTTGATGTAAAAACATAAAAATTAAAATAAAAAAAATCTAAATAATATTTACTTTATTTCTGTTGTTATATATTTTATGTTGACCGCAATTTTAATAATTTAATTTGAAAAAAAGTGAATGTGTAGAAACTAATAATAATATATGCATATGGAAGATGCAATTATATCGATTTTTAATAATAACATAAATGTGGTAATAATATTAACAAAATTCGATGACAAAAAACATAATTCTTATTTAATATTTAGTGTATATCCCGATCTGTTAAGGGGGATTGAAACATAATACTGACCCACCAGCTTCCAGTATTTTACGGGCTCTTGAAAAAAAAGTTAACATTTCGAAGTGAAAGTAGTCGAAAATTTTCGAAGAGTAAATAGTTAACACAGTATTATTACTTATGTTATATACAAGTTTTTAGTAGATTTCATCCCGAAAAAAAACACGCTGGGTCCACGGATTATACTTTTTTCATATTATTAATTCCATATTCTATGGAAGCTAAAATGAACTTTAATAATTTTCAACGTCAGGTTAACATTCGTCGAAGTTAGATTTCACATCTTTGAGTATTATTATTTATTTACAAAATTATCTTTACTATGATTTAGATGAATAAGGCCTCAACATGTGCAAGATTAATGACGTTAGTAACCGAATAATAAATTATAAATGTTGAGTACCTTTAAAATTTGAGTGCAATTCGTTAATTTTTTTTAAAGACATCAAGGAACAAAACAATGAGGTAATTCACGCGGTCTTCTATAATAATCATATTAACTGGGCATTTTAAATAACAAATTAACCAAAAACAAAATTATTTAATTGTGAAGATAATTACTTTCTTTCCACGCATATATTAAAACAATTTGAATATTATAATGGTACACGAAAAATCAAAAAAATGAAACTATATAAGTAAAAATTAAAAATTGAAACTATAAAAGTTAAAACCTTCTTGTTAAAATTCTAAATTTTGATTAAATGCTCAAAGCTTTTTAGTTTTTATAATTTTATGAACAACAATGCTCTTGGAAACATCTTGGAGACAAAATTAATAATCAAAAACTATACCTCGAACTCGATTAAGTGATTAAGGAAAACTTAAGTAATAAAATATGTTGTTTACAAAAGAGGGAAAGGCAAATTAGGATTTTTAATTGGATATCATCTTTATTAATACGTGAAGCAAAAATTTTGTACCCCGTTTTACAAAAATTGGGTGGGCGGTGGAAAAGTGTACCTAATTTCATGGTACACTTTAGTTTAGTTATTATAGTTTATATAGAGAAGGATTGGAGACTACTATTTTTTCAAAATTATGCAATATAAATACATTAATCAATAAAATTTAACACACACGTATATAAGAGGTGTGCCGTATATTACGCATACTACCATATACACGCATATATTCATTTTATTTAACATGCTGTTTTGTTTAAAAAAACGCATATACACTGTTTTGTTTAACGGCAGTTAAACATTCAATTTTGTGTCATTATGATTGAATTGCGACTGCCGTAATGGGGCTCTAGTATTTCCTGAAAACATAAACGCTATCCAAATTATTGATCAGACATATAACAAGCAAGAAAAGAGAATTATTAGAATTATTATTATTAGAATTATTATTTCGTGATTTTATCTTACAATCAAAAATATTGGTTTATTATTTCGAATTTTTTAGCATTCATTGTGGTCAGAAACATTGATGAATGAGCGTATAAGACCTCTGGAGGGTGGAATGTTAAATGCTCGTATTAGTTTGCTTTGATATTGCATGTAGCGTTGCTCTATTGATTCATACTAAGCCGACTGAGCGAATTCAAATGTATTTGAATTTTCTTAGTCGGCTTATTATGAAAATTGCCTCTTTTTTTTAACTTTTTTAAAAACTTTTTTCGTGAAATGTTTGTATTCAACACAATTTAGGTCAAATTGAACTAATAACACATATATTATTGTAATACATATTATTTCTATATGTGTATTTATTTATAACTGTATGGACTGGTTATTTAGAGAATTTAATTTTTAATATTTTAATATTTTTATTTAAAGCGGCTCAGTGTCCGAGTGAGTAAAGACACCTATATACTAGGTAGGCTACTAAGACTGGGAGGTAACGGGTTCGAATCTAGGCAGCGGCAGAGTGATCTATTTTAATATACGGGGGTTGGCTGAACATACTGTAAGCGCTTGGATAAGATTGAAATAACCGACTCCACCCGTATCACAAATTTAATTATACAATGTAATATCGGATGTGATAAAAAATGATGTGGATGGCCTCTGTTATAGACGTATATGTCTGAAGAATTTTCAAAATAGTTAGAGCATTGATACTCAAGCATATGTCGAGAATCTTATCTAGCTGTTAGTTATATCTCCACTTGTATTTATTTTCAATTTTGTTCAAGCATAGATGCAATTTTTTGGAATAAAGTAAAATATAAAAAGTACAGCACATAAAATATGAGTATTTAATATGTTAAAAGTGAATTATTTTTTATTTTATACTGTACTTAAATGTTTCAACCATTGTACAAAACAATTGATAATAATAATAATAATCATAATCATAATAATAGTTACTTAATTACAAATTAAAAAACATACATTAAAAAAAAAAAAAAAACAAAAACAAAAGTATTTAAGATATACCCCAGATTTATTATGCAAAAATATAATTACCATAATAAATTATAGTACTAAATAGATACATGACTGTGTATTATACATAATATATATTATATATTTCATGTATATATTACTACAATATATAATAAATTATATTATATGTCAACAATATTATTTGTTTAGTTAAATTACATACAGTTATTATTTATATAATTGTAAATCATATTTAAAATATGATGGATCATGTGTCAGATAGAATTGTAGATGAACAACATTATTGTTTAATTGGGAAATATATGATATACATACTTTAGCGGTTTATTTATTAATTAATAACAATTTACATATTAGGTGATATTGAAAATGCGGGAAAACAATAAATATACAATAACCAGAACAGTATTCGTCAATTTTATTATTTAAATTCATATAATTACTATTTTAATACGAGTTTCTATAGATAAGTATATTAATGTAATCCAACATTAAACGGTTTGAGCTAGTTCCTACAGGTTGGCTTGTTTAGGCCGTGAAGATACTTCAAATCATTATTCTTTTCATTGGAGTGTTTTATAACATACCTAAACTTCCTCTCCAGTGGGCTAGAAATTGAATATTATTGAAAAAAATTTTTATAGTCGAGGCAGCAAATTTTATTGTTGTATCACCAATTCTAACCACTCAGTATGCCCCAATTATGATTAATAGCGTCTAGTATTAATAATAAATACATTTAAATGTTAAAAAAGAAATAATCTTAGCTTTTTGTATTTAAAACTTTATTATTATTATTATTATTATCACAGGACATATGTTTCGGATATTAGTCCATCATCATACTGTGACAGTGGAAAAAGCTAAGATTTTTTTATATCTTTATTTAAAAAAGAAACACAAAAGAAATAAATCGATTTCTACAAATTAAGAATCAAAATATTTAATAAATATATTCATTATGAATCTCATTTAGTAGTCAACCATACTAATTATTAATGATAATTAATGAAATTATATAAAAAAATCATTAAAAAAATATTTGTCGACCAGAACGTGAAAAATATGATAAGTATATACTACTTGAAAATTAAAGAAAAAGATAATTTATCTGAATTTTTAATTATTTATCAGCGTCCGTGACTTTAAATCTTTTGGTAATAATTTTCAAGTTTTGTGGGGTCCTGTGAAAAATAATTTTGAAATTTGTTTTTTGGTAGAAAATGTTCTTAAATCGACCAGTACATGATTCAAATTGCTTGTTTCTTCAGTTGAAGTTTGATTCTTTTTATAATCTCTCTATATGGCAATATATCCAATCGATATATACATTTTTGAATGCGAAAAGGTCCTTCTGTCAGATAGAAAAGGTTGCTACATTATTTTAAATAAACGTTTAAAACCATTTGATTTTAATTTATAAACCAGTAAAGAAGTTTTTCGAATTACAAAATCTACATCCACGCAACCATCAAATACGTTGAGCAAAAATTTCTCAACCGTCTAATACGTTGCATATATAATTTTGCATATATAATTTTCATAACGAAAAGCGTAATTTTACTGGGACATTAATATTCGTCCATTGTTTTTTATTTTTTATTTTTACCTTTTATCAAAATAATCATATTATGCATTTCCAAAAAATCTGAATGTACAAAGAAATAAGCTACAAAAAGAGAACAATTTTTTATTCTCAATGCAACTAAATGTGCCAATAGTTCTTATAATAAACTTTTCTTTTTAAAATATCAACAACATAAATGGCATAAAAATAAACAAGCAGATTGATGATTAATGGAAACGTTTACTGAATACTACTGAATACATTACAAAAAACTCCTATCAAAAATAATATATGTTTTCGTGTGATCCTTCGGTCTTAAGACTTTTAAAAGTAAACAAATAACAAATAGTTCAGGTTAGAAGCCTTGTAAAAATGGTAAAAAGTAACAAAAAATTATTGAAGGAAGAAAAAATTATAGTAGGACAAAATTTTAAAAGATATAAAAAACCAATAACTTGGTTATTTTAATTTTTCACATAAATTTTGAGGTAATGTGAAAAAAAAAAAGTAAAAATACAAAAGTTGCAGGTCTTTTTATTACCTACAACTTTGCCATTTATTCGGTGTACGAGCGGTAGATGCTTATAAGTATCACTTGTTATTGAAATTCGGCCAATTATAACTGTAAATAACCCAATAAATTCAATTTCCCTGAATGTTTTCGGTTTTCTATATACTGCATAATCAATAATATACCTACTTAAAGTTGCAAAATAATTACTAAATCCAAACCCATCTATTCTAAATTTCCTTTCCAGACTAAGACCATCAGAAGCAGAACTTCGTCTTCGATCTCAGTCAATATTATATTGTATTATATTTCGGCTGCCTCAATGGCAATTTATACGGTCACATTGATGTGTTATTACATATTTCAATGCGAACATAACCTTTCGACTTAAGTAGCGTTTATTTGAACAATTAGCCATTAATAGATTACTTCTACATATTTGGTATCTTGCATTGATTATGTTGTCCATATCTCAAAGGTTTGTATTTTGAAGTATACTATAGAAATGGCGGAAGTTGTTCAAAAATAAAAACCAAAGCATATTTCACAATAACGGCTTGGAATGTTTATTATAAACTTAAATTGTGTATAATTCAACGGGTATAAATCAGTGATTTGTGTATTTTAAGTACCTGGCACCACTGTTTGTTGTGTATACATTTGATGTGATCATAAACTTTTTTTTTTTTTTTGCAAATGTATCACTTTTTATTTATTGATGGTCCATTAAATCATTTTATTACCAATACTACCTGTCTATCAATAAATCTATTTAAAAAAAAGCCATTAAAATATTAATAATAATATTCATCTATCCAATTTATTGAGATTATTTATGGCTTTGTATATGTAATATAAGTGCTATTTAAATAATATTTAAATTGTATATTAGTTTTATGGATTGGGTGATATATTTAATAGGACCACCAATCGTAATCGAATTTAATGTAATTTTGAGTTGACAGCAAAGGTTCTATAATCTCGGCGAAAATAGAGTAATAAAAAAGTTTTAATAAATGATAATATGATGAAGTAAGGATTTTTCACTTATATGAAAAATGTTTAGATATGTCACTTTAAGATGATTAAAATAGCAATAAAACTAAGTAGTTGAAACATCTAAATTGTATTATTTCTAAAATTATACTGCTTCATAAACACAGTGGTTATTATGTAGTACCATAGGGAATAAGTTGGACTATGACGTTGAAAGTGTTCTTTAATATTAGAAAATAAAAGATACAAACATATATAACCGCACTTCACCTGCTTCGTACTACAGACTTACTTAATGGTACTTAATGAATCGGTATAATGTTTTGATTTTCATTAAAATGCGATTGTTTATTGAATGAAATGAAATTGTCATTTGTATTAAAAAATTTTAAAAAAATTTGAATTTAGATAGTGTAATTTCTAATTATAACCTGATGATATGGTCGCTATAAGAATTACCACTTTACTCACAACCAAAAGGGTTGAAATATTAAATTTTTGCTAAATATGTAACTTTTATTGCTAAATTTGTTATAAATTCATATATGTAATGAAATATAATAATGCAAAAGAATAGATCCGCTGAAAAAGAAACGGATTCGGATCTTTTATTCATGCGGATCCCCAGATACGGATATCCGGAATAGGTCAGGTGCTTACACATAACCATACCGCAATCTATCAAGGTTATATGACAGCATTGTGTCGGCCGTCACATGAAGTAAATTAAATATAATTACACTGATTAAGTTCCTTGTCGAATGACGGTCAATGGACTCTAGATAGATATTTCGAGAAATATGGTTGAAAATTTTATCTTTATTGGAAATATGTTGTAGTACATTATAAAGTACATAATGGGGCTAGCGTTTATCATATTTTTCTTTAACATATGTGTATGTGTTCAAAATTACAGATGAAAATGGCAATATTCAGTAAACCCCATGAAAAATAAATTATAACAAAAATTTTTTTTGGAAATTATGGAGAAAATTATCATTCGAGATGAGAATATACGAGCGAGATATTTTAGGATAAAAAGACTACTGAAATGGAAGTGAAGTTGGTTGTCAAAAATGAAGAAAATCCTGGCATAATTACTGTAAATGCCCCATACTGAAAATACCACAATCAGTACTGCAATCCAAGTAACATCCAAAATTTAACAAGATATGGAAAAAAATATTGTTAAAAACGAAAATAAAATATTAAAATTTCAATTATTTATTTTTTTTTTTTTTGGAAAAATTCTTATTATTAAATATTATTATTTTTATTAAATATTATTATTTTTATTAAATATAATAGTATTATTAAAATTATATTATTAAATTATGACCACTCTAATAACTCTTCTCATTTTAATTCTATCGATTTTACCAAAGAAACCAATCATTCTACCTAAAACGTTTATGGAACACACACACACACATACATATATTTGTACGATGTCCTATTCATTCGACACCTATATATCTATACAGCTCTGGTATATATTTAAACGAATCAGGTATTGATTTCGTTATAAAATTTATATAACAAATTGTTTTCTTTCAGATTTTAAATTACATTATAATTTGAAAATTATACGAGTTGTTTTATTTCAAACGCTACAATTTATACTTACAAAATTATACGAGTTGTTTTATTTCAAACGCTACAATTTAAACGTACGAAAATTGTCAAATAAAAGACACTTTTCTTATATAAAGAGTATACAAATTCGGTATACTCTTTATAAAATCAAAATCAGTATTCCAAATAGGAGTATACAAATTCAACATTTTTTCATAAAACTGATTAAATTGCTTAAAATTTATTGATCAGTTTCTGCCTATAGACTCTTATTTTACGATGTTACGTGCTTCTCTCTTCAGCTTGGCGATAGCGATTGGTGTTCTGCTCTTCAGATTGGCAATGAATTTTTAGTTACGTTCAAAGCATAAAAATAAATTTAATAAATGCATAACCAAGCTGAAGAGAAGAAAATCTTGATGGACGAATGACTAGTATTAATCAATATACTTTTCAAAGTTGGAATTATCATCAAGCAGAAATTGGTGATATTATTAAGAAAAAAGAGCTTGGAACAAAATTAAATTTTCTGATTAATGAACTTGAACACAATTGTTGATCGGATTCGTTTCGTCGAAATTTTAGGACAGGAACTTTGTCCTATTTTCACATTTATGTTTATGTAGGGATCCATAATTACTGAGTAAATTAAATCATGTTTCATACAAGAGATTAAAAAATAACCATTTTTAGATTCTGCACGAACTTCAACAACCTACTGTTAATATTTCTAATTGATTGTATTCGCTTTCCGTGAATAATCCCATCATAAAAATCATAACAATTTGACACAAATATATAATTAATAAATTGATGCAAATATTATATTTCTCGTACAAATAGATACTAGTAATAGAAGACGGAGCAAAAGTATTGGAAATTGAGTTGATATTGTTAAAAATTGTTTCCACTAAAAGTCAATTTGAATGAGTAAAATTACTACATATAGTTTAAAAAATTAGCTTCTTCTTAGTTGCAGCATATTTGTGGACGTTTTATGTGGTTTTTAATTATAAAAATAAAATTTTAATATAAACTACAATATGGACTTAATATTCAGTATAATTTATGAATACTAATGACAAAAAAATACCTCAAATATTTATACTGAACCAAGTTTCAAGTATGTAAATAATTAACACTATTAGTTGTTAGCTTCCTTGTTGAACTCATCCATAAATTCTATACCTTCAGTTAAAAGTGAAAGCAGTACCAAATTTTTCATATATATCAAAATGTGAATCACATACAATTATGATGTTTCCTTATTCGAATCTTGATAGGTATTTATAAATATACGTGACAATCTTTGGATTTAAAACCATTATCATTTGTATATGTTTACGTCAACGAATTTTTTCAGTCAATATGTATGGATGATTTTCATTTTTAAATTTTTACCATTTTACTTAAAAATCGATTTCAGGAATTATAAATTTGATCCCGTCCCTGGCTGAAATAAATCATAGTATGTATTTTATTCCACAGTCTGAGCAACACCTATATTTAATTTTATCAGAACTTTAATATTTATTATATAGATAGAGACGTTTAGACAGTTTACATTTTTAATTTTTAATTTTTCAAAATTCATATTAACATTTTTCTTAGAAAACTGTTCTTAGGAATCACCATGTATATAATATGTTTGTTAAATTGAAATGTTTATAAATTCAAAATTTTCATTGAATCTTCATAGACTTATTAAACTATATTCAATAACACTATCTAGTTTAAAAAAAAGTCTATTATTTATATTATTTAAATCACATATTATTATGTACATAAAAGTTTCTATACATATTATCTAGGAAACCACGCCTATATTTTCACATGATAATAAGAAAATCTACCACGCCCTATATAATACATAGTACAGTACAGTGCAACTCAATATTACACAGACTATACTCTTAACTTTTCTACCGTACAGTCGCCATACATATTACATATAGATTACACTACCGTATACAGTCAATACATGAGCTTGTCGCGCGTATAGATACCCGGTAAACAGTACAGTATAGTTTTCCACTAGACTACAGTCCGTGTGATTATACTCAATAATATATATACAAGTACAATCTAGTATTTGGAAGTACAGTAGGGTACAATGAAAAACCTATAGTGTGGTTTTTCCGATCATATGATGTTACAGTGCATAGTACATTCACTGTAGAGTTCTATAGTAGAGCTGAGTACACTCCAGAGGGTACACTCTATGAATATTGTATGAGAATAATGAAGTTCAAACTGGTTTTTCTTTTACGAGGACGAAGTGTACGCGATGTTGTACAGTCGATATTCTGTTTGTTGGTTGGCTAATTGAAACTTAGCTTGTTTGGTTGATATTTTGTTAGGAAAACTTCGAATACGTTGTTCATTGTTTGTTGATACGTTTTGTAAAGTGAGATTGATTATTTATTGGAAATTAATTTTAATATGTTTTGGTTACTATATATAAATAATTAAATTGAGTTAATTGAGTCAGTGGCGTATATAGTACCAAGGATAATTGGTTTTTGGTGTATTTGTAACAGATACTTAGTGGCTTATATAATTGTGTCTTTCCAAATGGATTGATTTCAGCAAAACGATTTACGATAACTACCAGATTAAAAAAAAAAAACATTTTTCTGAAAGCATAAAAGTTTTTAATTCATTTGCTCTCATTAGTTTTTCACCAACAAAATTCCCTCAAAAAGATAAAATTAGTCTTTTTGCAATCATTTAGAGTATTTACTCAATTAGGGTGTGAAAAAATTGTTTTTGTACTATTTTTGACATATCATTGTTTATATTTTGATGAAAAATTCTTTTAAAATAGCTCAGGAAAAATTATTAACACAAATTACAAGCTATACTTTATTAGAACATTTTTGTGTTTCTTGTGTTGTACGCAAGTATTCACTGTTTCACTTCGCAACATTTCTATGGGTAGACATTGTAAAAGCTAATAGGAGTTTATTAAAAAAATTCACGTTTTGTATATTTTCTATTAAACAAAAAAATATGTAAATTTTCCATACGTTTTTGGTTAAAATTATGAAACTGTATATTTTTACAGATACGATATCCATCAGGTTTAAACATATTCATCAAGTTCAGAATAAGAAGTAGTTTGATGTCTATGTTCTTATCGGGGAGGAAGGTAGTCAGTAGTTTCCCTAGATTTTAAATGCGATATGACGTAATGTAAATATGAATTGAGACTTGACAGACTGAAATTAGCTGAAATTGGTTGTGAAAATAGAATCAAAGAATAAAATACTGGTATTGCTTAAATCCACGATTGCATTTGAAATCCATTTATGACGCTTAGGCACACATTGTAGAGTTCAATAATAATCGAAGAGAGCTTAAATAAGCGTTGTATGTTCAGTGTACATAAAATAGTAGTACACAGTATGTTTTATAAATATATAAAACGGTATGCTGAAGATCCGAAAAAAAAACTTTTCAATTAAACGCCTAAAAAAGCCTAAAAAATGTGTCTCCCCGTAGTGTGAATGGTGAAAAAATCCGGTAAATCCAGTTTAAGAAATTTTTGATTTGCCTTCCTTTGCACCAAAACCTGTATAGGCCCATGTTCATACGCTTTTAATATCCTTGTTCTGTATAATATGTAATCTAGATAGAGACTTTGAGTCAATGTACATCTTATATTTGCCACATTTGATGGATCTTCTAAGAAACCATAATGTATGTAAGATGTTTTTTCAATTAAAATATTCAAAATTTCTAGTTTTGGGGAAAATGCAGCATTTAGGAAAAAAGCCTTTCCTGTATTTATTTCTTAAATGGATTATTAGTATGCAAAAGTTTCTACGTAAACGTTCGGCTTAAAAGTCTACATGTGCACTCAATTTATCGTTAAAACTATACTTTAGCATATGGAAGTAAAAGCAATTAGACTGATCTCATCCATTACTCCTCTTAACATTGAAACTTTGCTTGCGTTACGAAAAACTATTTTCATCACATCGTTTCATTAATGGTGATTATGACTTTTGAACTATTTATGTTTCAGTCTTCTTCTGTCTCCAAACACCAAAAAAAGATATCAAAATCGCGTATTAAAAACAAGCGTTGGTTATTAAATATTTAAAGATTTTGATGTTATTTATAAATATTTAGAGATCTTTCACGTTTTATCATATTGAATTATGCATTTTAATTAAATTTATTTTATACATTTTAGTCTATATGAAGATCGTGGTAAGACAAAAAGGTCATATTATGTATATGATTTTTTGGTGGGAGGAGGTACAAAAAATTTACTCAATCGCGTTAGATATTCAGAGAGAGTGTTCAATTTATATAAACAAAACTCCCAATAATAAAACTGGCCATTCGGATGGTGACCGTTATTTGAAGATGCAAATAAAATCGCTATTATGAAATACTCCAGTAGTAAAATTTTTGACTTATACAACACCCCTCTCCATCTTATTCTGTTTCGTCACGCTCAAATCGTCAGATTATTGAAATGTACACTGATCAGCATTTGATTAATCTACAATACCTGAATCTAAGTTGAGTTCTTTCTGGTAGAGTTAGACCACAAAATCGCCTCTTAGGCTAGTTTCGAATTCAAAATATTGCACTAAATTATTTATTATTTGTATTATTTGCGAAATCACATTCTTTTTGACAACTAGCATGATTTTATGTACATTTTGACATAGTGAGCCCGTGTTATGGTAATGCTGGACTACATTAATTGATAATACTCTGATTACCAACTACATACTACCGATTTATTCACCCACATGCAATCGTTTAGTTAAGTAACTCGTTCGTTTGAATAAAACACCACTATAAGTTTCTTTGATTCCATTTTATAATTGAAATAGATTGTATTTACGTGTTACATTTTTTTAACTACTAAAGTTATATAGTGACTACAGTGAGTATATATTAAATATATACAACAACAGTACACAGAAATCGTAGATGTTCACCCATCCATGTTCTGACTGTGCCTGTTGTTGCTTAATTTTGGTGATAGGTTCAGATCGGTAATTACGTTACGTCAGTGGGGAGTCCAGCGTGTTACATTAATGATAAATTTTGAGATAGAAAGATAACTGGCAACATAGAAATGTAGTTAATTTATGTAATTGTTCAATTTGTTGGTTTAAAAAACTAACATTCATAAGTAGTTTAATCCATTTTCCATTATCGAAAACGATTCGCGAGAGTCATTTTTCAAAAGTCTAGAGAAGGTTTTTTCACACAATTATGACATCTCTTTAAATATATAGTATTAGATGCTTGAATTTAAAAGTTCAATTGAGATAATATAGACATACGGATCAGAAACCTGGGTTTTGAGCAACAGAGACCAAAATATATTAAGAAACTTTGAACGACGAATAATTCGAAAGATATATGGGGCTGTAAAAGAAAATAACATCTGGCGAAAAAGATACAACTTTGAAATAGACAAATTAATTAAAGGAAAAGACATAATAAAATTCATAAAAGCTAAAAGAATACAATGGATTGGACATGTTGAAAGAATGGAAGAAACGAGCATGCCTCAAAAAATCATGAAGGGAAAATTATTCAATACGAGAAAAAGAGGTAGACCCAAATTGAGGTGGCTCGATCAAGTTCAGGAAGACTTATCAAAATTAAAAATAAAGAACTGGAAAATTAAAGCAAAGGAGATAGGAACGTGGAACTCTATTGTAGAGAAAGCCAAGGCCCACCAAGGGCTGTAGAGCTAAGCAAGAAGAAGAAGAATTGAGATAATAAATGTCTCTGCTTGCAAATGCTTTATTTCAAAAGTATATTTTTCGAATTTGAAATTTAGAATATTTTATTATGAGTTCACTAGTGGAATTTAATTTATTTTTGAAATGAAATTTAACTCATAAATTTTATCCTACAATGAAAAAATAAGATTTTCTTTTTTAATATGTACATTCAAAATTTTTCTTGTAAAACCCACCAATTTTAGCAAAAAATTATTTTCGAAAATGAAAGGTTTGTATTTGTAAAAATTTGGAACCCGATTAGTCGATTTCACAAGTCTTTTATAACGATAATTTTTACATTTATTTTATTTTTAAACGTTCATGTATATTTTATCTAAAACAAGAAGAAAGTTTTTATTTTCTTTTATAAATTACGTGATATTTTTTAAACCCTAAAATTGTAACGTATGGGGTTGTTATGTACAGTAAATTAGAAACTTTTAACTAAAAAAAAAAATTATAAAGAGTTTACTAAAAAAAATTCTGTTATTTACATTTTCTTGTATATTTCAATATAACTGTCCACTAGGGAGGAAATTTTGAGGAATTGAGGAATTTTCAATGTATGAAAACAAGTCCTTCATATAAATTTGAATTGAAATGTAACGAACAAAACTTAAAGCTAGGAAATAATTACTAAAAAGTGAACTAATAAATACAAAATAATTTTTAATTGTAATGTGAAATTAAATGCTAGAAGGCATGTGAGTTAAAATATAACGTTAAAACACCAAGGAATTTTTATAGATAGTTTTTCTAATAGACATCGAATACTCTATACTAACATATATAAAATAAATTCATTATTTTATAAACTATAAAATAATGAATTTATTTTATTGTTTATACTTTATATTTTCTAGAGTTTTAGAATTAAGGTTTTTGTTGACAAGTAACAATGTTGTCAAGTAAGTACAAGAACAAATGTAACGTATATTTTCCATTTTTAATATGACGACTTTTGCAGAAAAATATTCTGTTCTGAAAACTTTAAACAACATTGCTATTATATTATTATATTATTATATTTATAGTTTATCTTGTATCTCAGCCCCTGGAGTATTTATAAGCATCGTAGATATATAAATGAAAGACTTCAGGTTTGACCAATAAAATTGATGTTTATGTAATTGTACAAGGATAATCTTCTTTACTTGGAGCTTAGCTTCAATAAAAACCAAGATAAAGTATAGTAGTAATATTTTTATAGCGGTATTGTATGCAAATAAATTTATTATTATTTGTATTGAAAACGAATTTTTGTTATTTCGGACTGGTACTACTTGAACTAGTGTAGTGTTTCGTTTGGTTTAAACGTGCAACTAGGGTTCCAATTTTTTAAATAATAATTTATTAAGCGGTTTATCAAATAACTGGTTGGTATACGCATCAAGTTCAGACTAAACCAGCAGGCCCGGTGGAAAAATTTGAATGGTTTGAACCCATTAATGTACTGTCAGAACCCTTGTTGATAAATTTTTTAATTGTTACGGCTTTATCATAATTTTCATCTAATGTATTTTGTATGAGACTATTCTATTCCTAGAACAGCTTGAACAGTTTTCTACAGAAGGTAACTGGTTTCTAGGGTATCTTAGTATCTGTGGTAGAATTGATAATGCTAGTCGTTAAAACTTATTATAATCACATTATTACATGAATATAAAGTTTTTCTTGTGCTCTAATCATTGTGTTGACGATTTGATGGCCCATTCCTCCGTCTTATGGTTTGATTGTTTTTTAAGAATATGTAAACAATTTTTTGTAAACTATTTATTTTCAGGAAAAGAATGTCCTTTCAGGTTATTATAAACAATAGTTGTAAAGAAAAATTGAATTTCTAAACTTGGTAATCTATGGTATTGTCTTCAATGCCTACTGGACATGACAAATCCAAAAAGCAAATAGATGTATTCCTAAGTGTAGAAATTTGTTTATTCTGGGCATAAATTTCATAGATTTGAGATTGATCTATTCATTTTCTGGCAAATACAGTTTACCCACACTATTTAAGAATATAAAGTATAAAAAATTATCAAATATAAAAAATTATCAAATAATAATATAGACTAATTTGTATTTTTATAACGTTTCATATTTATAGCATAAAAAACTAACTTAATATTCTCATTTCATTATAAATAAATTCTGCATATAATTTAATTTTCTAAGGAGATTCACTTGTTGGTGATTATGACTATTAGACACAAGCTAGTTTCTGAAATATTTTTGACCAAATAATTTGTTGTAATCATTTAAATTAAAATGGAAAATGCAACCATTTATTTTTAAAAGAATTGAATTTGCAATATGAGTGTAAGTTAAAATTCCGTCAAAAAATAATATACCAACAAATATGCCTTAAAATGAACATAATATTGGAATAGCAAAAATGATCATATAATAAACTATAAAGGCAACAGTCGGTTATATATAATACATAATAAAATTTAAATATAACCAGAAACTGTCATTAAATTTTGTTATTTGTGCTAAAATTTTCGTATGTTAAAAATCTATTAAAACAATTATTTTTAGGTTTTTGCACTACTTTCGAAAATAATTTTCGAGATTTTTAACTTATAAGAGATAAAGTTTTTGCAACGGTTTCGACACATTCATTCGACACATAATCGAGTAATTCATTCAGCTTTTGCGCAAAGTTTTAAAATGACATTCTACATTATTCCTCACTAATTAATGCGTAATGCGTAATGTTGAGAATTTACTTATTTGGAAAAAGTTTAGAAAGCTTGATTCAGGAGGGGTCCAAATAAAAACATGACTAGATCGATCATGTTTTTACGTGGGAGTGGTCCACGTTTATCTGGACCCCTCCTGAATCAAGCTTTCTGAAATTTTTCCAAATTAATAAATTCTCAACATTACGCATTACTCAATACTTAGCAAGAAATAATGTAAAATGTGATTTAAAACACAAAATATAACATCTACAGACCTTGCGTGCTCGTCTTCTAGTAAATAAAGTTTGTTAGGAAATAGTCTTACACAAATCAATAATTTTTTGGAAACTCAATTCAATGTACGCTGTTATTTGTTGAACTTTTAGTTTCCGATACTGTTTCACAAATAAATGGTTTATTTCGATTTTGAGGCAAATAAAATATTTTCTAATACAATAACAAACTAAAAACTTTTTCTTTTCGATTATATTAGTTGGTTTTTTGAACGTATGTTCAGATATATTATAAAGTTTTAAATCCAACGATTGAAATGTTAAGAGAAACGGGAAAATACTTTAATTTATGCAATATTTTTGTATGCAAAACATGGTATTACGTGGAATATCGAACTATAAAAAGTATTTCTCATAGTTTTGCCTCGAGTTGAAAAGAGATAGCCAAAAGCACATGTATTAAGATCTGACGATGGTATCTATATATCTGATAGATATTACGTCACACGACCAATTTCCCAAAGGATTATCAAATTTTGTTATTATTGTATCTATACAGATAAAATCGTTTTTGATTCGCATATACATTGATACGTACTGATATATTTTATGTAACGAACCATATCGAAATAATGTATAGGAAAGAGTAACTGTTTTGTTAAATAGGGTCCATAATGTGTTTTGTTTTTCATTTCAGTTTTCGTAAAATTATTTCGGTAAAATTATTAACTTTTAACTAATTTTATTGATATGAAATTTGTTTCCAGTATTTTGTTATATTACGAATATTACAGAAACTTGTGTATTTAGAAGACATGTGAGTATTTTTGTACAGATTTAATAATTCACATCTGATTTGGGATCATTTTATTTGGTAATACTGGAGTCCGCAGATAAATGTGCGGTCTTTATTCGACTAAACAACCAATTATCTTGTTAGTTTCCAAGGAAATTTAAAGCATATAAAAATAAGTTTAAATTTACAAACTGATGTTAGCGTAACTCGAATCTTGAAATCTTAATTTAAGAGACAGTTGCAAGGAATCTTTTAAGTCTCTAGAAATACTAAAAATGTCTGATATATATTGGTCATATTAAATTCCTTATTCTATAAACAAAATGCTCATTATTTTATAATGAGAATCAAAGTTCATCAATATGGTACCCGAAACAGATATAACTAGGTCACGGAACGTTCCTAGTTTGTTTTATGTATCAAGCATACATAATAGCACTTGCAAGAATTTGTCGTGCTCATAGCTTTAATTAATAGAAAAATAAAACTCATGCTTATTAATACGGCCCCATGCAGCATCGACGACTATTTTAATATCAACTGGGGCTAGTTAAAGCTTTATCTAATTTATTTGTTTTGATATCATTATTGCATCATGTATTGTGTAACCGTTTTCACAACTTTGTAAGTTTATTTGGAAGTTAAAAAATAATTTTATTTTATTATTGTTATTTTAACATAATTTTATTTAATACTTTTTAAGAGTTGAGTCGGTATTTGTGATTTTTAATCGACAAAATGACTGTGCTTCTGAGTTCTGAAATCGACGCGCATATTTTTTTAAATATACAACTTAGCATAACTTTTTACAGGGCAGTCCAATATTGATAATTCTGGATTGGAAAGGGTATAAAGCCCCAAAGCTGGTCCTATATAAATTTGGAGAAAGATATTAATGAGAACTCTATAATTATTAATGAGAACTCTAGGATTTTTCGAATAAATTTCGATTTTTTGCCCCAATTTCCTATATTAAATTATTTTGTATTTTTGTATTTTGATAGAATCGGGGCAAAAAATTTATTTAAAAAATGTCAATGTTAATCGAGGGAAAAACTGGGTATGGTTGATTGTTGACTTACTGATTGAAACGTATGACGACGCATAACTTTTTACAGAGTAGTCCGATTTTGATAATTCTTTTTATATTTGAAAGGATATACCTTGAAGTTGGTTCAATATAAATTTTAAAAATATTTTAGTCTAAAGGGTAGATAAACAGGGAATGCTAGATTTTTCCCTCACTGATTCAAATGTATGACCACGCATAACTATTTTCATAGGAATACGATTTTGATATTTCTTCTTTTATTAGAGAACCTATATCCTGAATTGGTACCATCTCATTTTCTACCCTAAGAGTGGAAAAATAGGAGTAATTTTTTGTGCACTTGTAGATTTTAATGATGAGCTGTGTTAATAAAAAATTAAGCATATTGTAATTAGTAGATTATAGCCAAAAAATTATACATTAAAAAAATTTAAGTATATATTTTTGTAATTATTTTGAGTTTTTAAATAACCTTAATAACTAAGTTCTTACACTAATGTAAGTATACCTTTTACACTGAACAAGCAAATTATTTACGTAAAGTGTGTTTCTTAATTAACTATACTTACTTATTAGTTTAAGAACTTCGTTATTTTTTATAAAAAAGGTTAAAATTTATTTTCGGCTGTTTAATTTTTTGTTAAAAAGTTTTTATGAAAAACCTTAAAATTTCTGAAAATCGTCCCAAACATTTTTGTTATGATTTTGGCTCTTCTAGGATAAAAAAAGTTATCTCGGCTGATTTCAAGTAATATTAGTTTCTGACGAATTTTTCAAAGATTTTTCACTTAAATTTATTAGTATTAGTGATATATGTAGCTGATTTTTAAGTAACGGAAACTGACTTGAATCGGTATTTCAAATTCCAATGACAATAGAACACGAATTTTCATATTAACCTAACAGACCAGGGTAGAAGCCTTTAAAAATGGTAAAAAGTGGGAAAAATGATAGTAGGATGAAACCCATTGAAAAACGGAATAGAATATAAAACGGAAAAAGAATTTGCGGGCGATCGGAGGCCGGGAAGTGGAAGGGAGTGAGTTTTTAAGATTAAAACACGGTTTATCTCGATTTCCGGCAAAACTACAAGTCCAATGGAAAAAAGATAAATGTTAAAGTTGTAAAAAGATCTACAACTTTTGTGTTTACACTTAAACAAACATGGTGATTTTCGATATTTATTCAAAATAAGGTGAAAAAATAAATATTTTAAATGAAAAAAATTACTGTGTATTTGGAATATAAAAAGGTAAGTTTGCTCCAAATCTCGTGAAAAAAAAATTTTCGGCACTGATTATAAGTCTATTACAGTGTTAGCAAATATTTCGCAGGAATTGTAAATATTGGTCAACAATTAACTTTAAAAATTTGCATATTAAAGATTCAAATAAAGGAAATTGAAAAGTATGCCGATCTGCACTTCCACCTTTTCGGAGACCGGTTCACTCACTGAATATAGATTATTTTGAGTATCCCAAAATAGATTATTTTGAGTAAAGGCTTTGCAATCAAAAGATTCACTACAGAAAAATCTCAAGAATTTTAAACCAAGAATGTTGATTCAGGAAAAGAAACAATTCTTAACATGTTTTAATTTAGAACAGAATCAAGAAAAGAATTCGCGCATCAACATGGTTTTTTTTAATTAGTCCACCAATATTTATACACAACATTTTCGTCATGCAGAAATTATTCAACTTTTATACATATTAGTGATACATTGAATTTTTCACTGTACATTCTTTGGTTCTATATGCCTTTAGTACCTTCAGTAGATATAGGTGAAATCTAGAAAAATCGAATATGTAAATGTAAAACATGAGATGGAATGATAACATTTTTATATATTTTGTTTCACATTTATGTGTATATTACTGAAGGGTTGCTTGATTTATTTAAATCTTGATAAATGTCGTTTTTTCTTTACCATTCAAGAATAAGCACATAAAATATGTCATAAACTTAGTGTGAAATAATCGAAATTATCGTTGGTGTATGTTTTATTTTGAAATCTTTTTAAAGCCCATATTTATATGAATATATGAAGGTATATTGAATTCAGTCAGTTTGTAATGCTAGAATATAAAAGAAAATACTTGCTCAATTTTTATATGTTTGCCCGTCTGTCTGCCTGTCCCTCATTTAGATTAAGTTTCCAATAAACAATAATAATTTTTTCTTAATGTCTTATTTATATTTGTTGATATCATTTTTTTGTTGATATTTAATTTAATTTTTTTATATTTATCATCTTGTGGATGGACTGCTCAAATTATAATACACACTTAGAGGATATGCTTAACTTTTCAAATACTCAGCACATAACACATAAGATGCATTCAGCTGCTCCCTGTCTTTTCTTGTTCTTCAGATAATTCTTTTTGATATTGATAATCCTAAAATATATTATGAGTTTTTCGAATTAGGATATATATTGTGGGGTGTAAAATAGCTTCATTTTAAAGTGGACAAATAGTTAGTACGGTCACAGTATTTTAAGACTAAAACGTGAGTTTGTGATTTATAAAAATCGGCTCATTGAATCTCATATATCTATGATCCATGTTTTAAGCCACAAGATAGAGGATGTAAAAATATTTGCGTTTCAAAAACAAATCACTTCTTTTAGTTCTGTTTGAAACATTTAAAAAAATCTGCTTAGATTATTCACAATATGAATGTTACATTAAAGTAAGAACTAGACACAATAACACTACCAAACTTTAAATTTAAATAAAAATTGATTAATAAACAAAGAAGTTATAAGCTATCAAATATTATATATCCATCTCATTCTTGAAAACGATGTTTAACATGTAATTTTTATATATATGGGAAGTCCATTTCTTGCTCATTTTTAAAGATTTTAAATAAACTCTGTGAAGCAAAGATGCTACAATTTAAGTGTAAACATTTTTTTGTCAAAATCCCTATTATTGGCCAAATTCAGTTAACTAATCATTAAATTATTATAACACATATTATAAGATAGCAAGCTTTTATAACTATATGAACTGCATATTTAGTGTGATTTAATTATTAAAAACAGTTCAAACACTGATAGTCGATCATCTTCCAGAAATACTTTTAAGTTCCATCAGATGAATATGTATATTGTTTGTGAATATTTATCTTATAAATGATAATCAGATCAACAAATAAAGGCTTTTCGACTTATTTGACATGATCCATTCATTCTCGAAAGATGGAAACCTATGATAAAGCCTACACAACATCTAAATATTTTAGGGGTGCTCTCAAATATTTAACCTAGCGATTGTAAAACTCATTAATATTGATTGTAGGAATTGTAATAATTTTGATAAATGTTTGTATAAATTCAATTGAATAGTACATTTCAATAACACTGTCCATTCTTATGTCCAATCATAACATTTATGTTATCATTAAAATGCAAAAAATAAAAATGCAATTTTTACAATGTTATAAAATTATTGAATAGCAAACATGTTCACAAAACAATTCTCTAACAAAATTGTTAAAATCATTACCAAATATAAGACCATTTTTAATTTTAAAAACGATTATTTTATGTTAAATATTTTTCAATATATTTACAAATTTAATTCTTATTATTAAAAAAATATTAGTGTTATTTTTCCCTTTAATTTACCAGTTTTTAATGATGTAACTATGCTGTATCGCAGTTTCTTAAAAACTTTTATGGCATATACATACAAATAATATTCAAACAATTGAACAATGATTATTGGATATGTAATTAGACAAAGCAAATAGCATTATATAGATAATTAATATGCCTAAATATAGATGGCTAGGTAAACAGTCAATGTGGTTTTCATGAAAAATATGAAAACATTGATGTATTGAATATTGAATAAAATATAGAAGGTTGCTATAAACGCTTATAGTTTCTACATGACAAGAAAGCAAAAAAATCAGTTATTGTCACACTGGGCTTAGAGATACCTTTATTTTGTAATTTTAACGAACTCAATGTAAAAAATTTGAAAGCGCATTGAAATCCCTTATATATAGCCATTACAAAACGGATGTTGGTGGTGTCGCTGTGAAGTACATTGTTTTTCGTAAAAACAAACAACTTGGCTTTCCCACTTGTTTTTCGCAATGTTTTTGGAGGCTCCTTGAAGTGATAGCTATATCGAAACTTTGAAATTTTATACGGCTATGTACTTAACAAAAAAATTTTTAATGGTAAAAAATAGCAAAAATTAACAAATAAATTTAATTGTGATTAGATGAAATGGCTAAGCTTAATAGACCTTAAACAATTTCTAACTAATTCTAAGCATATCTTTAGTATATAAGCAATTAATTCTGTTATTATATTTACTTGATTTGTATCCACTTTAAATAAGTTTGATTTCTCACATAACAAATATTTATTAGCTGATAGGTACTAAATACAATATATAAATATGTATATAATGAATAAAGTGTTACTCGTTATTAGGTATTATTGTATAGACCAGAATTATTTATTTATTAAAGAGGGATAAATATGAAATCAGATTATAAAGGGCATTATTCACACATCTGTGGCCCTCTGAATACTAGTTATTTATATAAATATAGAAAATATACAACATACTTTATATCTAAACACCATCGTAACCAAATTATAATTTAGTATTAATAAATTGGTGTGATAATCATCGATCTTAATATGCTTTCGTATATTGAAGGAGATTTTGTGTTTATATTGATACAAGTATTTATCTATGTTTTTTTTTATAGTAAAAGACTAAATCTTTATACATATCTTATATATAAGGATCATATTTTCGTGATGTATTTTGTGTTTTTTTAGGGTTCACAAATTTAAATATATGTCTGTGGGTTGTAATATTCAACGATACGAATCTTTCATTCCTATTTTTTGACAAATATTCTTAAAAAATTGTATGATAGGCAAAGTTTATTATCATACTTCACATGTGCATATGTCAGAATATAATAATTTAGTCTTTAAGTTTGTAACAAATTAAATTAAATTTCGCAGAGCTAGGTAGTTCCAATTTTATTTTCAAATATTCACACTACTCTTACAGGTTTCTACTTTTACATGAACTTTAAATATTTAAATTTAAGTTCTTATAACGTTCAATTAAAATTGCTACTAGTAAACAAATCAAAAAAGTTGTACCCGCCGATTAGTGAGGGCACCTAACGTATTTTTTAAAACGGAAAAAAGCTATTTAAAAAAAAATTGTAAAATTTTTTTTTTTTAATTATCTTTTACTGTTTGTTTATATAATGTTATAATCAATTATCACTTAACTTAATTTTAATGTTTTAAGTTTTCGATTTAAATACTTAATTTTTGCAAACTTTAAATGTAGAAGTATGTAAAAAACTTGCAACTTGCAACTTCATGATTGATCTGCAAATATATTTATTTACCAAATGAATAATTCTTCGGATCTTGTACTTATACCAGGGTACATTTGAACAAAATTTGAACAATCCCTTCATCTTCTTCAGGGTTAAATTTGAAAATCAATGTATATTATTATAGTTTTTTGTGAATGCTGGTCTTAATTACAATAGGATGCTCAGTTGATCAACCATTGTGACTTGTCCAAGTCGCGAGTAGATAGATAAGTTATACTAATATTATGTCAATGTAAGAAAAAAAGTTTGTATATTTGAAGTCAAAATTCGTAGTACTATGGAAATAAGTGAAAATAACAAAAAAAAGTGTTTGTTGTTTAATGATTCAATATCGCATTTTTAATTATTAACATTTGTATTTTTGTATGCAACGAATAAACTTAAATACTACTGGAACAATTTGAAAAATTATTTCATCGTGGCGAAACTGTTTATGAAAAAATGTTTCATATAAAATTTCAAAAACAAAACTTTTCAGTACTATATCTAACTTTTCTATTATCAATTTTGCTCATTAACGAACTAAAACACACTATTTGGGTCTAACATACGTCATCAAAATTTCTGCTCATTATCTGTTTTCGATTTTGAAGTACCTTGATGACGGATAGGCAGACGAAACTGACTATTTATATGAGCGTTAGTATGAATCTATAATCAAGATTTACTCGTGGCTTTCAATATTTTCTAGTGTTATAAACATTAGCTTAAATTGATACTCTCATATATTCTATGTCAGGTATAAGATAATCTAACTTGGCAATGAAATTAACTTAAATAAGTCATGTCTCCTGTTTTAAGACTCAATTAAGTTTTTCTGAACGAGACTCCTCATCACTCGAATTCATGTTTCCTGCAGAATTCTTCAGAACTACTATTCTTTCGAATATTAAGCTATTATATTATAAATCTTTGATCTTGTAAAGTGAAAATTTAATTAAGTAAAAAAAAAATATATTTTAGACAAATATTTGTGTTTTACTCCGTTCATCTAAGTATAAGGTTTTTTATGCAAGGTGAATATTTTAATATTTCTAATTTTTAAATAAGTAATTTTTATCAAAAAATTTTGACCATGTAGTACGCATATGGTACGGTGGTAGTCTTTATATATCCAGTTTATTTTAATATAGATATATAGGTCGAAATTAAAATAGGCTGGACTCACGTATTTCCATATAGAGGCTTTATACTTGGATGGTGAAAAATTTTTAAATTTTAAAGTATTGCAAAATTTTAAAATATTTAGCTTGTATAAAAAAAATGGTTGGCACCTGAACAGAGTTATTAAATGCATATATTATTTGTCTATCACAATTTTTTTTTGTGTTCATATATGTTCAACACAACTGAAAGATTGCCTTTAGTAAATTCAATCTAAAATAATTGAAAACATTTTCGTACAGAGTATAAGAAACTAATATCTTTGTCAAAAGACGTTCATCACAATTTTTAGGCACATACTAATATGTTAAAATTAATAAACAAACTTAAATTAATTGACTAACTTAAACTAAACAGTGAAGATAACAACCGAGCTTAGATACTTGACATATGGTTCAGTAACTATGTTTGAACAATTTTTAACGATTAGCATTCATAAAATACTTTAAATATGCAGTCCATACAGTTATAAATACACATATAATAATTATATGTATTGCAATTAAATATGTAATTCTTAGCTAAATTTAAGCGGAAATTGTAGCGAATCTAAACAGTTTACGACTAAATATTTAAAACAAAATTTGTTAAAAAAATTGTTTTTCTCCGGACTTTTCTTTCATCTTTAATGGTTCAATCACGAATCGTCCTGAATCCATTAGTTCTAAAGGAGCGATTTGCTCCTTCACGTGCTTGATCTTACTTTTTATGTCATAGGAACGTCACCAAAACTTCAATTCACTATCAATTTTCGTTTTTAAGTTAGCTTGGTGAAGGACGGGCGTACGGACGAACGGGCATGAGGAAATTCGCTAATTAGATGATTCTATGATCCCCTAAGACAAAATTTTGCTTGTGCGGCTAGAATTTTCTAGCATTTCAATATTTAAGCTAAAATTAATATACTCTTGACATATTGTATATATGTTGAGTATAAAAACATAAGGTTACCTTATGACCTACTTTGATTTCTCATTGCTACAACCATTTTATTAAAAATATATTTTTAATATCCAGCCACAGATAATTCTAGTAAGAATAAATGGTTAGTTACACCATAGTTTTTCTCAAAACGCACGTTTTTAAAAAAATGCCAATTCGTCATTAACTTGGTTTAATAGGTCATGTGGGAACAGATATTGTATAGTATTTTAGTATTTTAATTTTCAAATTTTCATCCATTTAAAGAAATAAAACTCAACTTGTATGCACAAAAAATGTGTAATATCCGAATAGCTTACATAATATATAAACAGATACTTAAAAACACAGAAACTCCTTTCTATCGTACAAATAACGTACTTTTAACAAGACGAATATCGAACTAATGCACAAAAGAAAATATTCTATGAAAACATAACTTTAATTTGAATTATATTTTTATAAAGTCAATAATCTAGTTTAGAAAAATTTTTTAATTCTTGAATGAAAAACACCAAATCTTTTTATAATATACTATATAATATACTAGTACCTGGATGACCGAGCTTTGCTCGGTATTTTTTTTTTTAATTTTTATAAATTGTGTTTTTTGGAAATTATATTACGTCGAGGCGGAAGACGAGTCCAGCACGCTAACACTTAGCCACTCCAATCACTTTAAATATTAAACAAATATATCATAACATTATAAAAAATTATACAATTATAATAACAAAATATCACTTATTTGAAAAATATTATTCACTTTATTGTGTTGTTTTGTTGGGATGGGTTAGGTTTAAAATGTAAAAAAAATCAATTTTACTCGTCGGTCTAGGCGTGATTCGAACGCGGGTTCTCTCTATAAGAGCCTCGCACGCTAACACTTAGCCACTCCAATGACTATATGACTATAAATATTAAACAAATATATCATTACATTATAAAAAATTATCGATAAAATACGAATAAAAAGACATTTTCTAAAAATGATTCCTAGTTAGATCGATTTATCGCCCCCGAAACCGCCCTATATACTGAATTTCATGAAAATCGTTGGAGACGATTCCGAGATTCCAATTATATATATATATATATATATATATATATATATATATATATATATATATATATATATATATATATATATATACAAGAATTGCTCATTTAAATATATAAGATATAGAACAAATTAATCACAAAAATTGGTTTTTCTATACATTTTTTGCGCAGTAAAACCGTCTTTAATATGGTTTGGTGCGTTGGATTCGTGAGATGCTCTTTGTGAGGCATATTTTGAAATGGAAAATTATTAAAAATATGAAGTCGGTTTTCGAGATCACTGAGCTCAAAAACGAGGTCGGTGAAAGCCCATGGTCACTATATGATGCTCGCAGCAGGTGTTCTCAACGATTCTTGTATTATGATAGTTTATCATATAATTGGCCCAAACTTGTTACTCGGGTGCTTACGTATTCCGCTGTATTTCGCCAACTTTATTTTCGTGTTTAGCGATCTCAAAAACTCCCGTTAAAGAATTAAAGGCCAATAAAGTACAATAAACACATTTAGTTCTTAGCCCAACACTATATAAATAAATTATTTTAACGTAAAAATATATTTTTATCGTAAAAATCTTTATGATCGACTTAAATTAATATATCACTATATCCTTGTCCTACATTTTATAATTTTAGAGCGCAAGACATTGAAGCCCATGGGAAAAACTAAACATATACTACAAAATTCTCAGTATGGTGAGCTGGGTTTTGAGGCTGTTGTATGTCATTCCTCCCTTACTAATAAATTTTTTTATCATTTAGTTTCATTAAACTTGTAAATAGTAGTTATTAATCAATTGTAAATATCGTAAATATTTTGAGAATCTTCAATCTTATTTAATTTTTTGTGTGTTGGGAGAAGATGTAATGTAAATTGTTTCAAAACGGTAAGGCTACTATACAATTTTAGATTTCTTCAAAAGCAATTTCTTCATAATTAGATTAGTTTACAATGTTTCCAGAGATTCTCACGAATTCAGCGCACCAATCCTCAACAAAGCGAGATGGAATCAACGATAAAAACCTTAATTTAGATCCCCGAGTTTGTTTTTGGTATTGATAAATCTATAATTCATAGCCACAGGCTGTGAATTGATAATTTACAGCCATTGGAATTTCGATTGATAATTTGAATTTATTATGAAAATTTATCGAATATTTGACATAGTTAGGAGATTTACTTATCATAGGTATTTGTCTAAAATGTTAAGGCACTTAGTTCTACTAGTTTTACTTTCTTCTTCTTGACACTGGACACTGATGCTAAACGCTAGAACTTAACATTGGGATAATTTTTTTATTATTATTATTATTATTATTAATGAGAACTCTAGGATTTTTTGAATAAATTTCGATTTTTTCCCCAATTTCCTAAATCTAATTATTTTGATTCCCTGAGAATGAATCATTACAACTAGCTAATTCATACTGATGATGACTACTTCGTAGTCGAAATACGTATTTATAAAATACAAAATAATTTGATCTAGGAAATTGGGGAAAAAATCGAAATTTATTCAAAAAATGGAAAACAAATTTTCATTTGTGAGTATGTCATAAGAACTATAATATATTTTTCCAACGTTGGAAATTATGAATTTAAATTCGTTTAGAGTGCCTAAAAAATTCTCTATGACAGTCTATAAATAATTTATTAAGAGAGCTTTACTTTATGGTATTCCGTTTTTTACCGAAGAAATTAAATTTAGTTTGCAATATCCAATGTTATATCAAGACTTATTTTTCAAAATATTACGTTAAACTTTATGAGATAATTGTATCCAATGTCTATGAATACATAAAACTTCTGGAAAAAAGTGATCGTTGGTCTCAATTGGATGTGGTAGATTTATCGAATACAGTCTTAGGACTTCGGACAACACTTCGGAGGACATTTTGAATTATCCTTTTTTGAGGTACAATTAATTAGAAATTAAGCTTAAAGATTAACATTGGATTGATTAGGACATAAGCGATATATTCTTTCATCTAATCAAAACTCATAGATATTCAAGTTTCTAAAATTTCTATATAAAAATTCAAAAAAGAGGAATTATTTTAATCAAATACAAATAAGAATTTTGTGTATAAGTCTGTATACTAAACACAAATAATTTCTAAGCAAAAACGTATTACAGGTCGATATATCCGTGATGTAAATTCTTGTACACTGTAAAGTTAATTTGAATTGTTAACTTTTGCCACATTTATCAATAGATTATAGCGAATTTCAATATTTTGGAGACTGACAAAATTTGTTATTAACTTGCTTTAAGATATTCAGGATATGACTAATTTGATGATTGTAACTATATCCATATCTTTTATGTTGGATTTGAGATACTCTATTACTGTATGAGACATTAGCTTGAAAAAGATTAAGATATATTAGGTGTAGATTAAATTTTCAGTGAAAAATTTGCTTCATTATTGACAGAAAATTGCTCCATCAATATGATTGGAGGAATTGATGGAGTAATTTAGAAATATAATTTGCATAATCATATCTTTCCAAACTTCAACGTCTGCATAAAATTTGCACGATCAATTTTATTTCATTTCAGAACAATCTGAACTATACACATTAACAGTAACAGATCAAAGATTAAAACACATAATGTTCGAAATCAGAGAAAAAATATACAATTTCGTTCAGGATGATACACAATTAACTATCGCAAGCTTCAGCATTCGTTGGAATTAAATTAATTAAATTTATGAATTCGAGATATCATTTTTACGAATATTTTTGGTAATAAAACCAATTCAAAAGATAATTAATTATACCGTATAAAAATAAAAAAACTTCTAGACCATTTGAAAATTAAAATTATCCATACCAAAAATGTAAAATACGACAATAATTCAAACAAACAAAACAAAATGAAACATTTATTATTTTTCATTATCATTATTCTGATGTATTGTGACGATACTATACGAAAAAAAAAACATTTTTGTTCTATTTTTAATACTATAACATTGCAAAAAAATCGAATAACCTAGAATTACCTTAAAAATTACCTTATATTGTTCAATCTAACTGTAGGTGTATGTATTCGAGTTATAAGGTATTGATCCTACAAAACTTTATACAATAACAAAACAAATACATACAAACATCGTTTATATTCGTCTGTTTCCGTTGAATATAATACAATAACATCTCACCTATATATATATATATATATATATATATATCTGTATATATATATATATATATATATATATATATATATATATATATATATATATATATATACATATATATATATATATATATATATATATATATATATATCTGTATATCTGTATGTTTGTTGTATAGTACGTATGCCGTATATAGAACTTACTTTTATAATACCACCGTCATACCACGACCACCACCACCTTACCTCTCACCTTATTGACCTTACTTCTCCACCTTCAATGAGCTTACAGACTAAACTCGTCATTTATTACATACATACGAATGTATTCTATGTGCTGTGGTACTGATGTGTGGTTGTATGTATAAAGGCCAAGCATGTGGAGTGGGTGCAATATTAGGGTGAACTTGTCGTTTGTACTTTGTACTACTACTACACTGTATGTTTGTATACTATCTATCCTATATGTGCTATTATGAAAACAGTAGTGTAGTACCATCAGTTATGATGAATGTGACTGAAACTTTTATCATAGGTACGTTTTACCCATTCATTACAGTCAACCGTATAACTTAAACAGCCACCTAAAATCGCTACATTTCGCAGAAAAATTCACTTACTTTCTTATAAAAGTGCCTCTTACACTATTCGATAAGTAACTTTATGTACCCTTAATTATGATTCAAGTATTCTTCGGTAATTGATTGCATGTTATAGAATGTACAATTTATAAAATTTCCCAGTTTAAAAATACTCAAAAACCATTACTGCTTGCTACGTTGTTGTCAACAAAATTTTGAGTTGATAACTATTTTCAACTATTTACATTTCAAATATATTATCATTTAATCCACTCAAAATGTAGTATAATAAAATTGTAGAATCGATTTAACTTATATTAAAGGTAAAACCATCCAAATAATTTTAAAAATTCAACTACCATTTACCAGGTCATCATTAGCTTGAGTTATTGATATGTTTGGTTTTGGATATGTACTAAAATGAAATATTTACCTAGGTATACTCTCATTGATTCTAAATCCAGTGCAGAGTAGCATAATTTTAATTTGTATAATTTTATATGTCAGGGTGGCTAACCATTTTTTTACATAAGATCGATTTTCTTCTCATCCAAATGTGTCGTAATCGACTTGTTATCATACCCGTAATTTTAGTTGGGCCACAGACACGAAATGCATATTATACATTTTTTTAAAGGAGTTTTATCTAACTTTAAGATAAAATAGAATGTTCGTTAATAATTAGTTGTTATAAAAACATTATGGCTGTTAATTTAAAATTTCAATCTATAACTATCAATGTAAAATTACTAACAAAATTATTTAAAATACATATTATTTTTATTATATTAAACATAATGAGAGGACGGAACTGTTTGCCTTTAGCAAAGGAATGGAAGTGAGGTGTGAACCATGTCAAAGATATTATTAATGGTTAATTTTTAATATGAAAAGTAAATAGGTATAAGGACCCAAAACAACAATAAATGCATTCGGTATATTTGGTGTAATTGTTATATTTTTCATTGACATATTTCCAAAATCTTTTATAATTCTTCTGCTTTGCAGTTTTTGCCAGGATAAATAAATAAATATAAAGCTTAAGTAGAAATATAATTTATTTTTATGCACTGTGTCGAAGATTATCGGGGAAGACAGAGAATGTCAAATTGTGTTTAATTGATTAAAACGGTTGAAAATTGGTATGTATTGGTATGCATTAAATCGTGTTTTTGTGTATTATAAGGCTTGAAGGTCTTCTTCCACAGCTTCTACAAAATGAGTAGAAAGATTGAAATATAGTACTATTGGTAGTTTTTATTTTCTGGCCACCTTTTCCATTTTTTAATACCACTTAATTATGTTTTATCTAGTTTTTTAAAAATCGTAGGTAAAGTAATTATGAACCAAGCTCTCTTGGGGACTTAAACCTCCCTGCGTGGAGAAAACAACTTCAGTGACGGAGCTCTGCTCGTCACGTCTTTAAGTAATGCATCCCTTAATCGGAAACTAATGATTTTATTTTTTACGATGATATAATTTACGTAAAAGACTATGAAAACATTTATATAGTAACTACATGATTATCGGAAAGTAAATAAATTAAATATAGATAATTACTATTCTGAAAAGCGGAAATGTATACAAAATAAATCAAATCTTTAAAATTTATATTGTTTTGCAATTTATTATAGCTTTATTATTATACAATTTATTTAAAATTTATTGTTAGTGTCTCTTTTACTGCTATGGTCACAGTATTTACTTATGCAAAAGAACACAGCATTCCAAGATAGTCACCCATACAAGGTACTGACTTATGGTGGGGTTAAACCATATTAAATAGAAGCAAAATTCAAGAGTAAAATGCTTGTTTTTTCAAAAAAGCAACTTTTTTTAAAAATAATTAAAAAAATTAACTATCGAAACAATTAGTTTGTAAATTGCTATCTTTACTTGTTTAATGTTCTGTTTTTAATATTTTTTTAATAATTTTAAGCTTATTTGAAGCTATAATAAACAGTGAAACGTTGTAAATAAAAAAAATTTCAAAATTTGTTTTATTTTATCCACATTCCCAGTTATTAATTCATGACTAATAACTGCACAAATTGGACGCTAACATTAACAAAATTTGATAATTATTTAACTGTATATTATATAGAAATATAGCAAATTTAGTTATAAAAATAAATTTTTCAATTGTATATAATGTAGAGTAAATGTAATTATCAATATCATTTTTTAGTTTTACAAACGATTTTATTTTATTTTGAATTGAAGTATAACAAATGATATTAACTTTTCAACGTCAAAAATCTCTATTCTTGATATTATATTTCTGTTTCTATTAAAACGGAATGGAAGAGAATTTACAACAAATGTCAACATTTTTTGTTTTCAAAAAAAAAAACACACACACACATATATATATATATATATATATATTTATTTATTTATTTATTTATATATATATATATATATATATATATATATATATATATATATATATATATATATATATATATATATATATATATATATATATATATATATATATATATTTATTTATTTATTTATTTATACCCATAAATATGGAAGTCGTTGCGCTTTATATGTTTAATAAAAAACAAATGGAACCTTAAATAATGTAATGTAATATTATATATATATAAAATATGTATATGGGTAATAACGAATAAAATGCCCTGAAGTCTTTTTATACGTAAGCAATCATACAAAATAACTTGAACTATTTGCGGATGAACTAAATCTAAGGCATGAGTTCCATTGCATATTTGCAGTATAAACATGGCTAATATATCAAAGAATATAAGAATCACAAAATATACTATACATTAAACCTAGTAGACACCACACGAAATTAAGGCCAAACGATTGAGGGAATCGTTAAAAAGAGTCTAATAAAAAAAAAAAAAAGAAATTAATTATTAAGGATGCTCATATCATACATTTTAAGCTCGGAAACTATTTAACAAATTTGAGACCGAAATTAGTTTTTGGATTAGAGGTGAAAAAAATAACCGTGAACAAATTAATCGCGACAAAATAACCGAAGACAAAATAACAACCATAGTACAAAATAAGCGAAGGATAAAACATCCGACGACAAAATAACTGAACGAAAAACATAAGCGAACAAACAAAATAACCACGCATAAACGTGCCGAACTACAAAATAACCGGATAAATTTATGTTTTATAGTTACAATAATAAATGTTTACAATTAATAACATAATTTTTTTTTTTTAAATATCAACATGTATGTAGCATTTGATAACGAGAGACGTAAAAATCATTTCAAAACATAAAATCGAACTTTTATTCTTAAGCCTCTCGTTTCATGTCAATAGAGTAATATAGCAAATTTTGTAATAATTGGATAAGTATTTTTTGAGTTATTTGTGAGTGAAAATTGATAGAAATACAATATATAGGTAAATTAGTAAACAGCTTGTTAGAAGTATACTTCTTACATAAAGGACTGTGTTATGTATGGAGTCCAATCCGTCTTAAGTACTGTTATTCAGCTTTATTAAAACTTGAGAACTTTTCTAACTTAGATTATTTTGTCTTCAGTTATTTTTTCCCGGTTATTTTATTTGCGGTTATTGAACCGCACGGTGAAAAAAGTCTTCTTTCTTGAAAGTGAAGTATGGTTAATATTTTTCATGATGTTAATAAAAACTACTAAACTGAATTCTGTTACCTTATTTTTGGTGAATAAATTTGTACGTGGGAAGTTAAATCACAACGAGATATTTTTCGAAACAGGCGGAGTTTAGCCCTCATAAAAGTTTGCATTTGGTTTGCATTTGGCAGGACTAGGGAAGCCCAGGATGCACACGACCAATATTTGAAAGATATATTGAATTTATGCACCCGGAAACACTCCGGTTGCTCTTTTGGGGACAAAGGAAATTTGTAGTTTGTATTTACTAAAATATACAAACTACAGATTAACGCAGAAAAAGTTTTCCTCTTAAGCAAATATGTTTAAACTATTTAGTTTTGATTGTTTGATTTTTATTGGGCATTATATAAAAATTTCACTATAACTAAATAGAAATCAAATAGCATATACGTTTTTGTGTATTTTTCATTCACTTTTTAAAATCTTTCTAAATTTAAAGTATTGTTAAACATGTACCAGGTTGTATTTTGTATGCGACATCTATCTGTATTTTTAGTTGTATTTTAACAATAAATAACTAGATAGACGGTTTCATTTATTTGATTTGATGTGTTTCATATTTTGTAATCCTATTTTTCCACCCTTCGAGTTTTGGTGTTTTGACTGGAAGGCACAAAAAATTAACACACAACATACAGAAAATATATTTGAAAGTATTGTACTCTCTTTAGGCATTGATTTGATAAGGGATCGAAAACATGAAGATATGTTTGTTTAATGAATAAATTAATTTTATATTATAGGTAACTTTTTATTCTATAGCAAGTAAAGATAACAACTAACATTGTTAAATGTTTAGATACACGAAACATGCCTGAATATCAATGTTTTATCAATTTTTTAACCACGACTTTACCAAAAGTATTTAAAAAAATATGCAGTCCATACATTTATAAATACACATGTAATCATAACATAGCATGTATTATAATTAGATATGTGTTTATAGCAAAATTAGAGTTGAAATTGTGACAAATTAAAGGAGGGCAGGGGAAAATTACAGTTGTAAGTAAGCCACTTTACAGATAATATTTCAAAAAAAAATTTCTATCACTTAGGATTGAAAACTTGGGTCATGTATCGATTGGACACAAAGGGCCGATTTTGTTCATTCGAACTTAAACATTTCGTTTTTAAATTATCTTGATGATGGGCGGACAAACGAAAATGGGCTAATTAAATGGTTTTAAGAACACGTATACCACAATTTTGTTTGTGTGGTCAAAATTTTCAATCGTTACGAACTAAAGTCTAATATTAAGATTTCCGTTTATATTATAGTGATTTTATATTACTCAGACAAAAAATATTAATAAAAACATTTTCACTTTAAATCTTTATCAATTTCTATTTTTTTTTTTTTTTTTATCTGGGCAAAGAATAAAAATGATATGTAGGAGGTCACGGCAAAGCTTAACTCTAAAAAATAAAAATAATTATCTACATATCATTTAAATGTATTAACTATTTTTAACCTCTAGTTTGAACCTTTTATGGCATGTATTCTCAAAATTGTTTAATCACATTTTTCATTATTTGTATTGTACAAACAGTATTTTTAATAGTTTTCGAGATATTTCATCTACAATGGTGTAAATTACGTGTACTATAGTCTTTACATGTACTTTACTTGTTTTCCCAAAGACGGTGAATGAACTTTACTAGCTGATTCTGTGAACACCCATACCAAACTTTTGTTAGTGCCTTCAGTATTTGAAAGTGTTACAAAATTTGTACAAATTTAATATTCTCTGACATATAGTCCCGGTACTCGTAAGTATATCATATCATTAATAAATATACGTCTAAAAATTGGTATATGGCTTAACTATGATTCGTGTAACCACTTTTCCTCTACAAAAACTCTGTAAAGAAGGTCGTTGTCTTTTTCGAGTGCTCCTACTAGTTGGAAATTGCCGGACTGTATTTTTTTTATGTTAAAGGAAGATCATTAAAAAATGAAAAAACAATTTTCTACAATATATGACAAAATAGTATGTCCATTGCCTGAAAAACAATATCAAAATTGCTATTTTTCACAATATTCAGGTTGTCGAAAAAGGGACATCTGGTGCTAGTGCATGGCGGACAAAACGTTTTTTACATTTGTTATGAAATAATCTTCAACTTATACCAAATTTTTGAAAATTGAAACTTGTGTAGACAATCGGTCCACGTTTCAGAGGAATGAATTGTTACACTAACCAGAGCTTGTATATACAAAGTATCATAGATATTTTTATAAGCGATTTGGTACGCTTGTGGGCTCCCAGGGTAATAATTATGACGAGAATAATAAAACACAATAACACTATTAATAAAAGTAAGCGAAATACAAATCAAAAATATTTTTACTGTTAATTACCAAATATTTTTTTTACAAGAAAAGGCTTTTATCGAAACCTCTTAAAAGTTAAAATTTAAATTTAATTATATAAATTCATGATCATAAAGCATACTACTTTTTAAAATATACTATTTGTTTTTATTATATTTATTAAAAATAGTGTGACTATTATGAAAGAATATTATTCTACCTTAGTTGAATAGTTGAACCTAAGATTTAAAGTTAGTTTTAGTATTAGCGATTAATAAACTTATATGCATATAGACGAGCTAACAATGAACTAAGAAAAATCCTAGAAGCTAGAGCGTTTTTTTTTGTGGGTTCTAAAAATTCATAATATGAATATATTCATAAGCGGTAGTTCCTGAATGTCCAAGGTTTTATGCTTAGCAACTATAAACGAAATTTAATAGAAAACAACAAAAAAAATTCAGTTTTAATATAACCTCTTCCAAGTAAATTTCAATTTTTGAGGTAATGAAACACGTTAATTCTCCAAATGGTATTAAATGATTTAATTCCATTGAATTAAAAGTAAAATAATAACATAAAAGGCATCTAATTATAAACAAGGTATATTATATAATTAATTTTCAAGTAAAATATACTTACTAATTTCGCCACATGCGAATTTACAATCCGATGTTTGAATTTATCAAAATTTCCAAACTATTAGTTTTCGAAAAATCTGTAAGAAGTTTTATCATTTTTTACTAAGTGCATATTAAGCTAACATTTATGGCATACCAGTATTTTACAGGTTGCTGCAACTTTAAAAAAAAATAAGTCTACAAATAAAATTCGAATTTTTCGTTATTATACATTTCGTTACTTGCTAACCAGTAACAAAAAATAAAATAATCGTAATCTAATCGTTTATCTTTATGTAACACCGGTGTTTTAAGGTCCAATTTTTATAAGTTTACACCGTAAAATTATACAATAGTATAAAATGTTACCTGAACGATTTACGACGTCAAATTACTATGATAAATTAATATATTTTCGCTTTTTTTGCTATATTATAATAACCTCCTTAAAAGTAATTTTGAAAGATGAGAAAGTTCAGTTCTTTGTTGTGCACCAAGCATCTTAAGCAATATATAGAGGAGTGATTTCGATTAAAATAATTAAATAATCTCTTCTATTTTGGTGAATATTTCTTAACTACTTATTAAATTGAAATCCTATTATTGACTACTTACTCAGATGCAAAGTTTTTTCTGAACTTTAACGATTGATTTAAATATACGAGTCGTTCTAGTGTAGCTACGGATATAATTTAAAACAAAATATAATGTTTAATTCAAATTTATCCAAAAAGATAAAATAATTTGATCAAAAGACGGCACACTTCATGTACTTAAAGGAATAGAACATGAACATTGCATACAGGTACCCACTAGAAACTGCTTTGAATATATACTTGACTTAGTCAAGTGTCTGTCTACAGATTGTTTTAAACAAGCATTTTGAAAAGAAAATTCTTATTGAATATTCTATTGTATACTTACATATGTTGCTTAATTTATATCTATTTGACTACGTGACACGTGTTACTACTTCAATATTTTATGCTTTTTTATTTCCATGTATAAAATTTTATTAATCAATCGAGTTTTGATTGAATACAACAATATGGTTAGAACAGAATCAATTCGTGTGATTAATATTTATGATAGTTGTTAACGCAATCTAACATAAATGAGTAAAAAAACACACAACTAGTGTTTTATATATTATTATTAACACAAGCGAAGTTTCTTTTTTTTTGTGTATTCTACCACTTTTTTACAAATTTTGTTTTATTACACATAGGAGCCTATAACGAACGCGTTTATTACTTCTCCGTCGAGTGATTTTAACTCAAAACGATAAATAAAATTTGACCTAAATAATTTAAAACAAATAATAAGTTTCCTAAAGTGTCAAACAAAATGTATCCACTCTCTTACTAATTCTGTTTTAAATATTATGGAAAATAATGCACGAAAACAATTTCGATGGTGGCCAAGGTGCGACCCGCAAGGTCCACACGATGAATTACCAAAGAGGAGGATAAGAAATAATTTGTTTCTTAATGCCAATATGGAAAAATTTTTTTTTTTGATTCTCAATAAAAAACGGCTAGACGAAACTTTTTTGACATTTATTGACTTTTTTGTTATGTTTTGACATTAATTTTTATGTTTCTAACTTCAAAGCAAGAGGTATATTTGCTTCAAAGAACAAATATTTTCATCTCCGGTACTATCATTTATAATTTAAATTTCCAAAAATACTTTTTTAGCAGATCCTTGCATTATATAACAAACCGACATTCTAAATTGCACTTTTCTAGGCTTGATAATCAGTCAGGACCAACGATTTTATATATAACGTTGATAGACTTTAATTGCCTAACTTCTGTTTTATTATTTTATTTATCAACCGATTTCTATAAATATTTTTGTTTTGGATTGAGAATAGCTTTAAAGCGGCTCGATATTAATTTGAAGAAAATATTACAGCTCTGATTAGTTTTTCCTGAAGTCCAATTGTTAATATTAAGTCTTGTTTTATCGATTCTATTTTTATTTTAGTATTACATATTAAATTATAAATATATAATATGTACTATGCCGTATTGCATACTATAAATAATACTGAACTATTATTTATAAATGCATATGTTAACCTTCAAACAACCAATCAAATTGTTGAGCACAAACGTTCACGTTAAACTTTTATTTACAACTAGACGATTCGAAAACGATTCTATCGAAAACGATTCTATCGAAAACAATTTGGCTATTCTTTATATTTTTTTTAAGGCGAAAATTTTTATTGAAATGATAAAAAGAAGTTACAAAAGCTCAATAGCTGCAGAAAATGGATCTACCATGTGAAACTTTCAAGTGTCCGCAGACGGTAAGCTTTACAGAGATATAAAGCAAAAGAGGTAGTTGATTTAATTTGTTCATTTTAGGTGCAAATTTACTTACTATTTTTTATATTTCTTAGTGATACAAACTTTAAAATAAATTTACTATACCTTTATATATAGCTTTTCATACAGAGTATAATTTAACAATAATATTAAACAGTTTTAACATTGATACTCAAGCATAGCTACTCAATACATGTGAGTGGTAAAGTTTTCCAATTTAATGTTTAATTGCTTTTTTTTTATTGGTGGCCTACTTACCTTAGATTGAATATTGTAATATTGTATTAAACTAAACAATTTCCTAAATCATATCGTAAGTAATCATATTATATTTTATGATTTTTACAAATGAAATACAAAGACCTTAAACTTTATTGAATTGTTTTTTTATCAATAAGGTATACAATAATAAGTATGTATATATCCAACCTAACATTATACTGTCCTACGGAACCTTATACCACCCAAACTTCTTTGTTTTGTGTTTTCTTCGAGAATGAGCAAGGTCGATTAATTGATTTCAGTGGATGCATGACCCCTAAACCTTACCAGACAGAAGAAAAATTAAAATATAAAAATTTTTATTTCGTAAAGTTAATAGAAAATAATACCCAATACAATAAATTTGATATATTACTGTCTAAAATGTTTGAAATTGTATGTTGTTTACCACATTTTTCTGATTATAATTTTAAATTACCTTTTAACGACTATAATATTGATTTTATTATTTTTATTTGCTTTAATTCTGTCAATATTATTGTTAAGTAGTTATTAGGTGGATAGTTGTTATTTGTTCTATTAAGCTAATGAGTTGAATAAAATAAAAATAAATAAAATTATAATTTTATTTATTAATAAACAACATTTATATATCAATAATAAGTCCAATATTGCAAATTAACACGCTAATAATAAGTCCGATATTGCAAATTTCTTGGAAATATTTGTATAGGAAAAGAAGATAAGTATTACATTTACTGTGAATCACTGATAAAGTGACCAAATATCCACCAAAATCAATCACCATTTTCGGTGTTCTGAAAATATCCAATTTCATTTTAAATATTTTTATAAAACTGTTTAAAATTTATAAATTTATGTAGTGTATATTTAGGATATTTTATGAATGTTAATGATTGGCAATAATATTTATGGAGAAGCACTCAATCATATGTAGAGTATCTAAACAATTAACATTGTTAGTTGTTAACTTAACGCATTTTTATTTATTTTTTATTATGTATTAATATTTACTGATTGTTTAAATTTTATTATATAGAATAGGTCCTCAGAAACTAGTGGTAAATTTTCCAAAGTATTATTTTAAACAAATCCTGAATCATTAAGCAATAAAATAACACAAAGTAATCAACAAAATCTAAAATAACAACAATGATCAACAAAATATTTTCCATGTATCTCTTCTGAGGTATCCGGGTAAGATGGCCAAGTTAATTTTATAACCCTTATTTTATTTTTTTATTTTTTGTTTACCTTTTGTGGTTCTTAACTTATCATATTTGGTTTTTTTTTTTTGGTACTTAAGATTGTAAGCCTATTTAAGTTTGAGAAATAAAACTTTTACTTAAATACTCTTTGATTTGATTAGGTATAATATGTATAATAGCTTTTGTATCTTAAAATGAAGCTGTTACTGACCTTTGACATACAGTTGGGATAGGTGTTATTTATATACTCCATCTATACAAGCCTGAATATGGGCATCTCTCTTTAATAAACTGGGAGTGATGGCCACATCGTTATAAAAATTAATGACTACGAATTGTGACAATTTTGAGGTTGGAATGCCATACATTTTCAATACCAACTACGGTGAAACATAAAAGTACGAATTTATATTCAGATTTTATCCCCGGGAAACTAGATGTGTACACATAAAAAAAAGATTTTTTGTAAAGCTCATTAACTGGGCTTTCATAATTTTTGTATACATTTTTGATTATTTTTGTTTAATATCATTTTGCACGTGCTGCTACTACTAGCCTACGTTGATAGAAATGAACTAAGCATAAATTCAATCTACCGACTGGTTTCGAAAATAATAGGACTGAATATCTCCCGGACTAACCATACAACTTAATTTATTATTATTATTTTTGTTATTTTTAAGGCTAAACAACACAATTTTAAACTGATAAACTTAATTTTTTACTGCAACTCTCCTCTTATTTAAAAAAAAAAAATTATGAAAATTCCATTTTTTTTATACAATCTAAGAAAGCGAGGTTTCTTCCAATCGATGAGATGATCAGGGAAATCTCTAATTTTCTAACCTCGGTTTTCTTTTGGGAAATCCTTAAAAGTATCAACTGTTTTCTATGGAAGCTATAAAAACAAATAGGTAAAATTATGTTTTTTTGGCTCCAACCCCCTTTGTATAATCAATGGAGATGAGATTTTAGTTTTGTTTTGATGATATGGGATGATTTGAACTTTTTGCTTTTGTGAGATTATAAATAAAAAATTTTAATAATAAAATTAACTTTAAATTAATTTCCTTTTTTATACGAATTAATCTCTAATAAAAATATTTTTAATTTTGATATGGCTTGAAATGTGTATAGAAAATTACGTTTTTCTTATATTATTATTTTTGTTTATTCTAGTCAGAAACCTAGTCGCATTTACATAGAAAGCTTATGAGTTGTTGACATTGCTTCTGACATATGCATACCAAGTGTATAACATATAAAACATTTTTTTTTTAGTTATATTTTTTTGAAAAACAGATGATACAAAATTTGTATAGCTACTATGATTTATTGTGTTACAATTCTTCGATTATAAGTGTATCAAGTTGATAGAATGTTTTACGCAACGCTGATACATAACTGACTATGCATGCCTAGTTATTGTACAATGAGCCTGTTGTTAATCTAAGGAAATTTAATGGATTAAATAAAAAATTACAATAACTCATATCCATTTTCTTATTTCCGATATTTGTAGCATATTAGTGAAAATATATTATCATTTCTGGAACGTAAAGTTCTTATTAATAAAGAACATAGAAAATTCAAACATATTCTTATTAAAGTTTCTAAAATGTTTTTGAATTTAAGAGCAGATTCTAATTTGCACATTTTTAGATTCAATATTGTTAATTTAGCCAAACAAAGTTTCTATTCAAAATAATAGACACAAATCTACCAGGGAATGTTCAAAGAAAAAATAATCAATTTAAACCTACCCTACTGTTCTAAAATACAAAATTAACATCATTTCATATACTTTAATTCTATGAACAAATACGGAGATGTTGTCCTCAAGTTGTAAGAAAGAGGTAAAATCGACACGCTAATACGATTTATACTCATCGATCATGAGTATAAATAACGCACTCACACAAATTATGACGATACTCATCGTCATAATTTGGTTCAAGAATTACTATTGTTAATGTTTCTTTTGAGCTGTTCAAGATGACTTTGATGCCGACAGCTTCGAAATTATTAAAGCTTTATCGATAACATAATCAATAATCTTTTTAAACGGAACTCAATCATATAATTACATCTCTCAAAAGGCATGAAAATTGAGAATCCAAGTTAAAAAACTGAAAAAAGAGAAAAACTCAAAAAAGGAAACCAATTTTTATGTTTGTGGAATTAGTTATTAAATTTAGTATGCTTTGAATAAAATTCTTGAATATAAAATTTTTCATTCCATAATAAAAAAATAACAATATTTCCAAAAAAACTAAATAAATATTACGAAAACTTTGTGAGTGGGATTGATCCTATATGTACAGGTTGTGTAATGTTATCTCCAGTCTTTTTAGTTGTTCATACAACATTTGTTTAAGATCAACCAGTAACTAACTATACGTATACTTAACATAATACATTTCAAGCATTTGTATATTTATTTCCCAAGGGATTTAAGTTAATTCAACATTTTGTAGTTGTATGGTATGGTATACATTATATAAAGCACAAAAATAACAATCAGTCGTCAGTCAGGGAGATAGTCAAGATGATCCTACCCAATAAATCGTCCCCACTTCTATCCTTAGAGATAGATGTATAGAAACAAGTAAACAAAACATAGTTAAACACTTTAAACTTCAAGTATCAACAACAACAAACAACAAATAGAATAAACATTTGACATTAAATAAAATTGTATGCAGACAATTGTAGACGATTGAAAAAGACAATTCATATATGCATGCATGTACGAGTATTGAAATGGCACGTCTAACTCCAAACGTTTATTGACTTGTTTCTTTGTAAGGGTAGTTTTTGAATTGTGCTCGAATATGCCGCTCTAATATCTGAAAGATGTTATACAAATTTTTGACAAACATAACACATGTTGGGATGCAAACGATATTTTGATGTTTTTAAAACGAATGTTTTTAGAATAAAATTTATATTACAAGCACTATTTATTACGTGTACGAGCGTTATAAATTTTTTTCCAACTGTATTCGAATGCATAATATGTCAGAGTGTATTAATTTTAGTCTAAAGTTTATAACGTTACCTAATATTGACCACTAAAACAAAATTTTGGTATAGGTGTTCGTAGAAACACCTAATTATTGCATTTCTGACCGACTGTCCGTCCGCCCGTCATCAGGATAACTGAAAAACAAAAAGTGATAGCGAGCTGAACATTTTGTGACATATTCTAAAAATAAAAAGTCAGTTTAAGTCCATGAATAAGCAAAATTAGTCCATTGCGTCCAATAAATCGTTGACCCAACTTTTATACTACAAAATTGCAAATTCAAAAGTGCTTATTTTTTTAGCAACTTTTTATTTGAGACACTTTTTCGTAAAATGTTGGAGTTCTCCACAATTTTAGTTTTAAGTTGGCTAATAAACACACATAGGTAATAACAATATATATTAAAATACTATTATTATTATTATTATTATTCAAGTTTATTATATAACTGTATAGGCGAATATTTATAGTATTTTATGAAAGGTAATTAATAATAGTCGAAACAATGAAATTCAATCATATATCGGGTATAACTCTGTTAATTCTCGATTTATAATTAATTAATAATTCATTCTGATAGTTGTTATCTTCACTTGTTTTAATATTAATTTTATAAAGAAAATTATCAATTATTTTAAAAATTTTTAACCGAATTATTTCCTATGCCTTCGATTTAATCAAATACAATTATGAAATAAATAAGCTCTATAGTAAGTTATCTTAATGTGCCTGAAATTTGCATGGCATATTTTGTATGACGACATCTGAATGGCTAAAGTTCATACAGTGAAAAAATACATGCCAATAATCACAATTTTTGATTTATTTCAAATGATAGTAATTAAAATAATTACAGAATAGCCGCTACCAATATTAAGTGTCTACCAAGCAAATAAAAAAATTCAATTATATTTACAGTTTAATGATAATTTTTAATGGTAATTGTAATAAATATGGTAAAGCTAAGTAAAACTTGGTCCAAATAGATATTGAACATGAAAAAGAGCCCGTGAAAAATATATTGATCAAATTCCATTATAATATTAATTCACTTTGCTGTCAAAGGTTAAAAAACAATTGGGAATTCACATTTTGAAGTCTTCAAACGCCCCTGTACATTTGTAAAACCAGACTGAATAATTAATGTAAAATGAAAATGGATGTGATGTTTGCGTCATATACATAAAGGAACGAAAATATTCTATATAAGTATTGTATCACTTTTGATTATACCTACAGTAGTATTATGCTAATATAGACCAGGATCTGGATGGACTTGAAAGTGCAAAAGTTTATCATTGCATTCTTTCAATGGGATTGAGTATTTTAATTTTCGTTTTTCAAAGGGGTTTATAAATAAATATATTTTCATGGAGTATACGTTTTTTTCTCTCAAGGGTTCTTCCAAACTGAATTTGGGTTTTTTGGTGACAGTTTTTCGGACATAAATTGCGTATAGCTCGAAAACGAGAATTTTTCGAAAAAGTAATAAGATTTTAAAAGGGTTTGTTTGTATTCTATATACTTCTATGCAATGTGGATAATTTCAAAAAAATTTCCGCTATACCTCAGTAATTTTTCTAAATTATCAAAGGTTTTGTTTTAGATATATTGAACAATAATAGTTCAAAAGTGTGAACTCTTAATATGTTTTCGAAAAAATTATTCATTTTCAAATCATTAGCATTCAACAACTTCAACTTCAAATCATTGAAGTTCGAAATCCAGTCAGAAAAAACCCAAAGTAGATACAGTCCATTTAAAAAGGAAAGAGGGTTCGAAAAAAATTGTTCCAGCAATTGGTCAGGCAACATTCGGGTCCTTAATATTAGATATTAAAGCTATTATTTACATACATTCATTGGCAAAATGTGGTGCCCAAGTTTTTAACTAGTAGTTGATGAAAACCGCATCCACGTCCCTTGTTACCGCGTCCCTTGGTAGTCTGTGCCGTCCTTTAAAATACTTCATCACCTGATTAATGCACCGCCGTTTTTTTATTATAATTGATCAAACTGTGGCTGCCTGGATTCAAGCTTAAAATCTCCTGTCTAAGTAGTCAAATGGACGAAGATATTAATTAATGCCTTTATTCACGTAGCCAATGACCGATTGAGTACTGAATTGTTGTATCAAATGTACGTGCTGTTTGAAGTTTTGATTCATGGCTGGCATACATTCTTATAGGTCAACGGTGTTGCCTAATCAAATTTTCGCGAAATTTTGATATGATCCATGGAGAGGTGCCAAGTTGAAGTTAAGAAAAACCAATCAAAACTAATTTCAAAAAATCTTAAAGAAAAAAATTCTGAGATCGGATCTTCTAACATATAAAGTAAAAGTATTTAAGTTTGCCACTTTTAAACTTGCCAAAATTTAAATTGTAAAACAGAAAGGAATTGATCTATAATTGAATGAATCATGAATTACTAAATGTAAAATTAAAATAAAATAAAATAAAAAATAAAAATTATAAAATGGAAAGACTTTAACATGTCATTATTAATCTTGTAACCGCGTGTTATAACTAAATCTTTCTTAACTAATCATTACAATGTAAGAGAATTGCAGTTTTCAAAAAAAAAAGTTTCCTTCGAGCATACAATCTTCTTTTTATTACTACTCTAACATTTCTATATCTCTTTATAGAGCGTTGTATCGAAGCCATATCTATTCGGGAGTTTCAAATATGACTCTGGATTCAGAGAAAGATATAAGACATAGTATAATATTGAAGTGTCAATTTTTTTTCAATGATTTTGTAACTACATTGTAACTGTTCGCTGATTTTTTCCGCTTCTCATTTATTATTGAGAAGGACTAGACTAAAATAATAATTAACCCTGTCGATTGAAAATAGTATCAATGAAATGTTTGATGAATATCGGAATAAACACGATATTTATATCGATAGTGAGCAAGTGTCTCAATTTTCAATCCAAAATATTCTATCACATGTATTTAAACTCCAATGTATTTAATCTATATATCATCGGAGAGAGAATTGTACACACTAGCGTATTACAACGCTCTAAAATTCCCTAAGCATGATTTTACTTTGACGAGCTTTCATTGTCATTCAACCTTTTTTATCTATTCAACTTACTGTATGCTTAACTTCACAGTATAATTTGGAAACCTACCTGCCATAACGATATAATAGTGCTAAGTAATGCTCGAATTTATCACGCACCAACCGAAGGTCTAAATCGTCATCAATCATAATGAATGCTTTTGAGTTTTAATTGATCATCTTAAAACAGTTTTACAATAAGATCTATAACTATTTCCAGCGTTATTACATTTTACATAGAGAAGAAATAGTATGTTTGTGTGCATCCATTTGTACATACCACAAGGTATATACTATAAATAATTAATATGAATGTTTTTAGCCTCTTATGACCCCTTTTTCAATTTATTGATTACACATATATCAGGATATGTATTTATTTATAGAAGCGACTAAAATAACATTAAAACCTGTCTATTGAAAATAGTATCAATGAAATGATAATTAAAAATGTTTGATGAATATCGGGGTAAACAGGATATTTATATCGATAGTGAGCAAGTGTCTAGGAACCGGAAAATTTTCAATCCAAAATATTGTTTCGAAAAAAGAAACAGATTTGGAAAACATTTGTATTAAAATGGGAGCCTGTTTTTTGATGTTGCTTGAATTCGAATGGTGTAACTATTTATACAAAAAATCACTCAGAACTTCATTGTATAATATATTATTTTCCTTCTCAACATATTTTTTTAACTTATATATTCTGTTACGTTTTAGGAAGTCAAAAAGGTTCTACCATAATATAAACTATTTTTTGTTTTTTATTTAATTGAAATGAAGTTAATTAATTATTTGGTTTTTTCCATCCACATTGTGAAAATGTATTCTTTTGTTCTTAAGAAATATAAAATTATAAAACAGAAATTGAAAATTTAACGTTAACTTCGTTAAATATTTATGTGTTTAAATATAAAATATAAAATGAAATGCGTCATTCGAGTAAAATAATTTTAATAATAAAATAACATTCTTAATTTCATAGTATATAAAAATGTCTTACGGGAATTTATAATTTTCTTTACAGACATTATTATTACTTATCTTATCGAATATTATTAAAAGAAATTAGATAATTAAGTTAATAATAATTATGTTATTATAGAGCTGGTGTTTTATAAAAGGAACTTCTTTATGTTAGAACTGGAGATTTTTATTTATTCTTATGCATGACTTTTTCTAAGGTTAATATTTAAATGTAAAGGGTTTTTTACATAAAATATTATTTTTTAATGAGAGGTTATGTATAGTTTAACTAGACATTTTAACTTCTAATTGTATCTACTGGAAATTATCAGCACAAAATTTGGGTTTACGTGCCCGGACGCCACCGTCCCTCACTTATCTCATGCATGCCAGTTTTGCATGTATTTTCGTTGATTTCTTAAATTTGAGTTGAAAATAATAGTTTTAAAACTATTTGATTTTATGGAAAAATTTTTTTGTTTTCGGAGATAATGAATTTCGATAAAAACGAGATTTTAAATGAATGACAGAGATATCTTGAAATACGCTGCATGAGAATTAGAAAAAACATAAATATAAATATGTACAAAATAAACATAAATTATGGCAGACAATTATAAAAAACATAAATAATCAAAATTTTAGATGTAACATATAAGTTACACTTTGACATTATCGTCTAATGTGTCGCATATTATATCCAAATTAGTACATAATGACGTAAGCCTGAATAAAATACATTCAAATTGAAAGAAATATAGAAGATAAAATTACCATTTTAGGCAACATTTGTATTTAAACGAAATGTTATTTGGAAAACTGCCATATAGTGTGATTAAATTAATTGAGAGATATCATAGAATATTGTAGAAATTTTCATGTGTAATACAATTTCTATAATTTATATTTATTTTAATTACTTCAGAAAACTGTATTACTATATTACTATATAGTTTATAATAATAATAATAATAATGATCAACAGCAATGCAATGGTATTTATTTAATATAACCATTTTGAACTAAGTAAAACATGTTAATGGTGCTTTGAAAATATTGCGATACCAAGCAAACTTTGAAAATTATGCGATATCAGACTGAATAAATCCGGGATATCAGAAAAGTAACAACAAAAACTTCTCAGGAGAGAAATTTATTTAAAAAGGTTACAAGCCGGAGCCTTATAATAGATTTTCAAGGTTATGTAGACCCATTTATTTTAAGCGGAAAGAAATTGTACTGATTAGCAGGCGAAATGATTACTCGTAGGCAGTTAAATCTAAACAAGTGGGATGGATCTGTACACTTTTTATACTACGAGTGTTCAAAAGTCTAGTGACACAAATATAGAAGCTGTTTCTATACTTGAAATACAACAAAAATAGTCCTGTATAGTTTTTTTCTATGTCCGACTATCTTAACGACAATCCTAATAGAGTACTACCGGGAGTGAAAAATAAAGCATGAAATTTGACAAAAATTAAATTTATGTAGAAATATTCTTAAATATTCTAAATTTAAGTCAAAGGCACCTGAAAATTTGATATTTTTACCTTAAATAGTACATCTAAAACAATAGGCTGTCACGGTATGACGTGTTTTGGTAAAAATTATGAGCTGTCTTTTTTAGTCTAGTCTAAACAATTATCTGAATTAGTAAAAGATATTTGAAAGTGTTTGGTTATCTTTTGCTCTCACTGTGTTATACCAATAATCTCAATATTACGAATGTATAATAAATTCTTACAGTAAGCGGGTCTAATGTAAAATATATTCTCAGAGCTACATCATATTTTCTTAAAAAGACTGTGTTCTAAAAAAAACTAGAGGTATAGGATTTTCAAGGTCCATACGACGAACTTTTCAATGAGGAGAATCACAAAACAATATTTAGTTGATGAGTACGAATATTGGTACTTTTTTGTCTTTTTTGTTTTTATCCTCAACAAAGAACGGCTGACTGATTTTACTAAAATCCATTCATTTTTAAGTAATTACAAAAGAAGAAGTACAAAACTAATCAGATTTAATAATATTTCGTTTAATTGTCAATTTCATTTTTTTTTTTTTTTGCTTTTTCTTACAAATCATATTAATAGGGCAGAATAAATCTTTAGCATACAGAAAGAGATGTGGCGTCTCCGGCCTTGATTCGACTTTCGGTTTTAGATCGCGCTTCGCTGGCAACGAAAGTAAGCACAATAAGCTCGCTACTCTCACAAGGTAAACCCACCCTTAGCTTTGTTTTATGGTTATATTTCAAACAATTTACTCAAGGTCTTGGCAAACTATATACATTATCCTCTCTCATGAATCAACCACTTTATCTATTGCTGAATATATTACAATTATATATGATTTGATTTAAAACTTTTTTTTTTAACAAAGAAAAAACTAGACATAGCTAGAAATATAAAAATATTTCCACCTCTTGTGAAAGTATTTCGTTCGACTTCAAAATTTAGTAGGAATTTGTTTTGACTTTTAAAATATGGTACAGAAAATTTTCTTTTCGTTCGTATACCCTAATTAATAAAATAATCTTAATTACCATAGCGGCCACTGTAATTAGATTACAAGAAAGAATACATTACAAATAACGATAATCTAAATAAATAAAGTAAATAAAATAAATGAACATAGCTTCTTTAGAAGTTCGGCAATAAAATCCAGCCTGATGTTGAAATTTCACACAAAATGATGTTATATGGTGTAAAAAATAAAAACTTTTAAAATATTTAGATGATTATGATTTACACACGGTATAAAATAAAGTTAATAAAGAAATTACTAATTATAAATGCATTTGAATAAATTATTAGATAATATGACAAATTGACTTTTGGATAATATAACTGACTGCACATAGGATAGAACATATATAATGTATTTAACCCTTTTTATAGGAAACATAAATTTGTCATCATTATTATCCTGATTATATGTCATTCCCTATGCTCAAGTACACACTTTATCTACATACACTAATATAATTGTTATCCTTATCCCGTTCAAATAATGTTTCGGTGTATTGTCGTACTACAATATACACTTGTGTTAACATGAAAACTTATAACAATAATTTATCCTTATCTTTAATTGTATTGACGTGTATTTAAATTGGGAAATTATTTAAATATAGGGTAACGGGGAAGATGGCCGTTGATTTTAGAAGACGCTATAAAAATCAAACTGGCAGTGTTTTTACTCAAATATTTATATTAAACCGATTTTTAATCACTCAACTACTAAATAACACAAAATAATCAACAATCGACAGACCATCTATACTGAGGTGTTCGGGGGAAATGGTCATGTTAGTTTTATAACTTTCTATACTTTTTAAAAATTATACTGTTACGGAGTTTTGACGTTCAGTTGGATTAGTTGTTAATTCTATCGGACTTCTTAGGCGAGCAAATTCAATTGTGCCCATCTTTATCTAATAAATGTGGTAATCGCTCCATAATCTACTGCGAGAGATGAGAGATGCCTTATCGATATAAAAATGAATGCCTAGGAATTGATGTCAATTTTGAGGTGGTATTTTTTCAAGCCCTCTAAATTCTCGTTGTTCATCTAATTTCCAGGGAAATCATAAGGAATGACTTTATATCATACGCGTATAAATTATATAAGTAAGAAATTGAGATACGAGCTCAAAAAGAGTTATTTTGCTTTTTTTTGAATCGAAACCAAGCCTAGACAATATTAATGCTTCTTAGTAATTTTTTACTTTAAAGGCTTTAGTTTATACCAGAAAATGAAATTTAATTTTAGTCTCCAATTTTTACCGAACTATCTCCTCGAAAACACTAAAAACACTAAGGCACCTTATGTATTTACATGACTTAAATAATTGCCTGTACGTATTTTATGGCCGAAAAATGGTGAAAAAAAACTCACTCACAGACACATGTTCCAATTTTAAATATTTGTCCAGTTTTAAATATACATCCCGCATTTCGATTTTAGTGACGCCAAAGTAAAAGGAAACATTAAATAAATAACTGCAGCACTGCATGTTGAAACGAAATTTGGTATGTTCAATATTGACATTAAAACGGAAAGTTTTTCTCGAAACAAAATTTCGAAATATAAAATCATACGCTTTGAAAAATTCTTCGACACGCCCTCCGTTTCTATGCCAAAATTATGCATACCAAATTCCATAACACGATGATAAGTATTCATTGACTTATTAGTGTGTAAAAATTGAAAGTAATATTATATGTTATTTTTTTCAATTTTGCTGCACAAATAGCTAAAAATATTTATCCGAATGATTTTGTAGAAATAAAAAATTTTTTAAGGTTAAAATCACCAAGACCTCCGTTTTAATTTTTTTATTTTGTGCGCAAAAATTGAGAGATAATACATACGAGCGTGGTTCCAACAGCTGTTGATATACGCCCTTGTATTGGGCAATGTAAATTATTAAATATTAAAGCAGCCATATAACAAAATTAACATTTATTTCCAATGAATAATTATCAATTAAAATTTGTAAAAAAAAAAAGTTTAAGTTTAATAATGCCAAACAAAACGTGTATCAGATATTATTACATAATAATTATTATTATTTGAGAATTTCATTTTACATAAATATTCATTATAATGAAGATAATATCATATTATTTAATTGCCATAATTAGATAATTTATATTTAATTCAATAGGTATTTTTTTTATATTACTTCTGCCTGCATAATGATCGTTTTACAATATATGATCATTTTTGTTTTGGACTACTTATTTTTGGAATGACAATAAAAAATTTTAAAGAATTTAACGTCGTGACAAGTAACACATCTCAGACATAGAAAATATATAATCTAAGAGTAATTTTAATTGTCAAAGAAGTTAGAAAAATATGTTATGTTAAGTAATGTATTTCAGAAATGATTTGAAACAGTATACCGATTCCTAACCTTTAAGAGCTCAGGGAATATTTTGCTAATAATAATTGATATTGTACCTTCCATCTTCTGTGTAGTCTATCTTAAGAACCAATCGACCGATTTCACTTTTATATAAAAGAGAATTTTATGCCATTTTAAATGATGTATTAAAAGATAGAGGGTGTCTTGTGAAATTCCAATATGGTATCATTTTTGAACTTCCCATTCGATATCTAAAACGACATGTTATTCAGTCAAAACAACAATCACATCAGGCGATAAGTTTTCTCGGTGGATAGTTTTGAAATGAACACTATACATTAGAAAAAATTATTCAATCGAGAATGAATGGACGACCAATATAGGGGCTTAAAGAGGCGTAAGATTTGAGAGACATGAATCCATACATCTTTAACAGAGACATTTATCGGAGAAGCTAAAAAAATGTATAGTTCTTTTTTTCATAAATTGGAAACAAATGCGCAATGTTTGCAATCGCAATCTTCGAATTCGTCTCCTCAGGCTCTAGTTTGGTATGCATAGTTTTGATATACAAACGCAGGACATTTCAAAGAGTTTTTCACGAAACATATCAAAATACAAAATAAAAATTTGTATTCTAACATTAGAATCCATTTTTCGGGAAAAACTCTTCGACATGCTCTACGGCATGTTTTCATGTCAAGATTGTGTATAAAAAATTAGATAACCTTTGGGTTTTTATTTATTTAGTTATTTATGTCCGTATAAAAAACAATACAATGTGTATTACAGATTTTTTATTTATTAATAGAGCCTGTTGAGGCCTCTATCAAAAATACATACCCACTTAAAATAATCATCGAAAAGAAAATTTAAACAATTAATAATTGCTTGTCTGAGAAAACTATAACATCATTTGTTTATTCGTGAAAATACAAACACACCGACTTGAACTGAGTCAATTTCTTTTTTTTTTTTTTATACATTTATTATCCTGTATTTTTAACAAATAATGTCATTTATACAGTAAGAATTATATAAACATAATAATATTAATGCATACATTATATTTGATTTTTGAGCCCCGTGTCTTTGATGAATTTGATTAGTCTTGTGGTGTTTTCAATATTGTCGTTTAAGGTGTCCTTGATGCGGCCTGTGATTTTATGTGTTATTCTATTTTTTGTGAACTTTTTGCATGATGTTAAGATGTGATCTATGGTGATAGGTTCATTACAAGTTGAGCACATAGGATTTGGGCTTTTTGACAGAAGATACTGGTGTGTTATTTTTGTATGACCAACTCGCAGTCGCGTTAGTAATACTTGGTCTTGTCGGTCGAGTTGAATTGATGTTTCCCACAGGTTTGTGTCACTTTTCATTTTCCTCAATTTGTTGTTTGTTACGTTTTTCCATTCATTGTTACGTTTCTCTTTTAATCTAAGTTTTATAAAATTGAGCACATCGTTCTTTGTGGATTTATTTTCTGTTGTCCCTGACTCATGCGCTTCGTTCGCTATTTTATCAGCTAGTTCATTTCCAGAGATTCCTGAATGACATGGGACCCATAAAAATGAGATCAGGAAGTTTTTACTTATTAGTTGGTGTATTTTGTGTTGAATGTTTTGTATAATTGATGTGCTATTGGAGATGTTTTCAATGGCTTTAATTGCGCTCATGGAGTCAGTGATAATGATAAATTTTTGATTATTTTCGATTTTTTCTATGTGTTTTAGTGCTTTGTATATTACCACAGCTTCTGCAGTGAAATTGGAGGTATGTTGTGGTAATTTGTATTTGTAGGGAGAATTTTCCATTGTGAACGCACAAGCCGTTGACTCTGTTTTTTTTGATCCATCCGTATAGATTTTTATGTAATCTTGGTATCCTGCTATTGTTTCGTGAAAGATTTGTTGGTAGACCTGTGTTGGTGTTGTATTTTTTGGTTTTTGGCTGAGTGTTGTGTTTATATTTATTTTTTGATTGATCCAGGGTGGTGTGGGCTTTAGGTTTTTTGTTTTATAGATTCTGGAGAAAGTTTCTTTGTTGTGCAGGTTGAAGCATTGGATTGTATGGTCAATTTGGAGTGTGATGGATTTTGGCAGAGATTTTCGTTTGTTGTATATATGTGTATGAGGATTGTTTGTTATTGTATGTGTTATGTTATGTTTCTGTTTTTCTATTGCATTGATGTAATATTTTAGGGTCAGGTATTCTCTTCTTACTGATGGTGTATGTTCTCCTGATTCACTGTAGATTGATATTATATGGGTAGTTTTTTTAAAGCCCATTTTAATTTACGTCAATTTCTTCTAACGTTAAAATTACATTAAATCTTAGTCATAATAACATGAGCTTGTATTGAAAATATTTAATGACAGGGAAGAATATTCAGTTTTCTAATGTGACATTTTTATATTTATTTCTAAATCAATATTATTAAACGATTTTTCATGAGATGAAACTTAATTTTTTTATAACAAATAATAAATATTTCATTTTTCAAAAAGTTAAATTGATATGCAAAACACGCGATAATTTGCATTATTTTTAGCTTTCATAGTACTAAGCATACTTAGTTGTACAAATAATGTATGTACCTACTACCAATGTAGGTCATTTAAAAAGAAAAAGCTGTTTTCTTTATATAGGTACGTCATTAGACGATAATATCCAAACATGTATTCATATAAATGTTTACTGGGTGTATAAAAAAAACTCCACACTTCACTTGTAGCTGATATTTCAATAAATTTTACTGCTAGTCCTACAAAAGATGTGTTTCGTTGTCTATTTTTTTTTGCTATACAATTTTCAAATATTTTCCTATGTCATGTAGTAGGCGAAAGCAATGTATTGAAATCTACAATATAAGACTGTTATAATCTATAATATAAGACTGTTAATCATTTATAAAGAGCTGAAACAACTTTGGTCCTAAAATACTGCCTTGTGGAATACCATTCGTTAACTGGTAAAAAAAAGTCCATTTTAATTTACGTCAACTCTTTAGCATGTATTAACTTAAGTTAATCGACGAGACTTTGCCGTTAATACAAATTTTAAGGTAAAAGATCGTGATCAACACAATCGGATTATTTAGACTGATCAAGCGCAATCATTACTGTATCAGTGAGTAAAAAAACTTAGAGCCACCTTTTGAAAATTAGTCTTTTATAAATGGGGCATTCTCAGTTAAGAGGTAAAGTCGAAGTCCATTTTATTAATATTTCTTTTAAAAATTTGAAAAAAAGCCACAAAAGTATCTCTTAATTTATTGCATCAACTTTATGGGCGGTCAATTTCAATTAATGAACGCAGTGCTCCTCACCTCAAACATACATAATATCACTCTCCTGGACTATTCCCTCCCAATTTTTACAGTAAATTAGTTACTTCATGTACTCCGAAATCCATGGGAACGGTTAAATTTGATTATTTTCGAAATTAATATAAATAATAAAAAATAGAATTTTTTTTCATAACAATTACTCATGTGTATTAGATTCAATATATGCATTTATTAATGCTTCACAATATATTTTCCATAGAGGCCTCTCGCCTGTCTTGTTGTTGTCTAGTTTCCTTGCCTTTGAATTTGACTAGTTTCCTTGCAGGCATACAAAAATTAATTGTTTTAATAAATCTGTTAAGAAATTATGTTAAATGATCGCATGCAAATTTAATTTTTAATATAAATCAGATGTTATAGTAAAAAGTTCATTTTTAGCAATATTCTTCGAGTAAAACTTTTTGGACATGACAAAACAGTATATAAAATTTTAAAAAGGTATGCTAACATGCTTCTGAAGATACCCTGTTATATTATATTTAGTTTGTTTGCACGCGAATATTCATAAGAATTTAAATAATTCCTCAACCATTCTATGTATTTACGTTGGTGTTTGTAAACGTGTTACGTATATAACAAGAAAAAAATCGTTAGAAAAGTTATAAAAACATTTTAGCAACATAAGATACACACATATTTTATCACACATTATGGTGTGATGGAAAACAAAATTTAACATTGGTATAAATTTTGTGATTTTGTCAAAAAGATTTTTAATTCCAAAACTTCTTTTAAAACATAACCTATAATTTTCAGTTTTCTCTTGTAATTTACATAACCCGTTTTAAATAATGTAGATAAAAGTTCTACTTGCAAGTGACATTTTATTAAGGTCTATATACATATATAACGACTTATCGATTCGTAATAATTATGGAAATCGAGAGTTTATATTTTCGGAATAATGTGAAATACAAATTACTTTCGTTTTTACGTTTTATTAAGCGTTGACATAATATCGCTAGTATTTAAGCAGTTGTTATGATTATGATATTGATTATGATATGGTTCTAAAATAAAAAATTCATTGAAATTATTACAAGATTTTATTTAGTTAAACCTGTTTGGATATTTATGTGCATGTTATAGAATCTTAGCAGGATAATTTTTCACAGTTTCTAATGATCGATTGTGTTGCAATTGCGCATACATTTTTTAACCAGTTGAGGCCACACGAACAAATAATATCGTAAGATCATGAGATCCAGCAAACCCTACTCGTAAAAACTGTTCTTATTCGCTTCTAATATATTCTGATATTGCAATTGTTAAGAAAAAATCGTTTAAATTTTAATTTTTGCAAAGTCTAAAGGAAAAACAATGAATTAAAACAGAATAGTATATTTATTTTATAATAATAGTTCCAAAATTTGGCTGAGATCCACTGGAACCAACGGGATTGTAACGTGTTAATCGAATGACAATCGATTAAAAAATTAATTAACAACCGTTTTTATTCCTTGCATTTCCACCATATTTTGATTACTTCCTCTCCTATTAAAAGAAAAACCCATTTCATACATTTTACCATTTCCGAATATACAAGTTTGTACTAATAAAAATAAGTTTTCAACTTCAAAACTGGTTTCATATAAACTACACATAACAGTTATAAGTAAACAAGTTTGGATGTAGACAATCGATATTGTAAAATATTCAATATTATTGAACAAATGGTTATTTCACAAAGTACGAGAGAAATAATAATTTTATCTGGCACAAAATTGCAATTTATTTTACTATCGTACGATGTTTTAAGAAAATTTATACAAATTATATACCATACAAATTTGCTATGGTCAACACTTTACATTCAATGCAAGTAATATTATCTGTCATAATCCCTAATAGATTTTGTTATGGACTTCACGTTATTTATACAAAGAAAGGCTAATGAACTAAAAAAGATAGTATGGTCTGAATAAACCAAAAAAAAAGGTCCGTTGAACTTATATTAAGGTGAACATTGTAACATCCCAGTTAATGGTTCGTAATGAGAATCATTTAAAAGATCTAATCCCTCCGAACTACAAGATTTTTACACCGTTTAAACAATTTTTGATCCATTTCCATTTCTGAAATACGTGTGTCCTAAAATGTGAACCACAAAAAAATATTGGTATTTAAACTAAAATAAAAATTACTGTTACAAGTTATTCAATACTAAAAATTGTATAAATACTAAAAGCTTTTTGACAATTTCTCAAATAAGTAAGTTTCGACTGTACCTAATAATTATATAAGTTTCTTCCAATCTTAACCATTCTAACGTATCTTACCAAATTTATGTTAGTGAAAGCCCCAAAACTATTTTCAAATTTTCTCTAGTATAGTATCAACTGATTCGTATTTTATATAAAAGTGATAAGATACTTTTAAAACCTTGCCAAACCTTCAAACTTTATCGTTAACTAATCTAAAATAAGTATTAAAATTCCATGACGTAAAAGTGAACATCGAATGAACATATGCAAATGAAACCAATATTCTGTATTTCAAAGTTTGAATAGACATTTGACTTCTGTGGTTTTAGTATTTAACCTATGCTGCAAATATACAGATAATTTTCAACAAAATGAAAAATTACTTTGGTTTAAAAGGTTTTCAATTAAAAGGTTATTAATGGGTTATTATTTATATTGGTTAATTGTAACTATTCGCAATTTCCAAGTTTTTATTTTTTCTTACAGTTTCAAAAGAATAATAGTTTCTAATTTTGAGAATTAGCGTCCATTATTTACAAGAAGATTTCGAAAGTAATCAATTTTTTAATTTTATTTATTTTTTTCTGTAAGATTTAATTTGTATATCATAAGTATTTCAATTTTGTAGGAATAATGATCGAATCTGGCTATGTTACCAGAAAGTATTAAATGTTTGAAAATATTTTCTATCTCTATATATACCACAGGATGAGAGCAATGGGATAAATGACGTCAGAAAACGATATAACCTATTTTTGAAAAAAAAATTACGATCAATATTCATCAGAGAATGAAAAAAGATAGTATTACAAATAGACGAATGGGTCGCATTAGTCGGTCTTATTTCTGAAACTTATAATTTGAAACTGTTAACCAACTTAACTTGATGATATTTGAAATAAAATTATATCAAAAATAATTTGTACGGCCAACAAATATTTACAAAAATAACAATAATTGTTTGAACAAACGGAGAGATCACTGGTTGTAAATTTTCATAAAATCGGGACATAAAATGTTGATAATAAGTTTACGTCTGTATGGTCAAAATATTTATTTGATATATATAAAATTATTTAATAAAAAATGTAGAAATAAAATTATTAGATAGTTTTGTCTAATACTGGTTTGCTGAAAATATTGAACTTTAAGCTAAAAAATTTCATATATACCTCATTGAATTTATATAATACACACATATTCTACCATGGTAATGTTACAAAGAACGAAACACTAACGATAATCGTTATACAGAAATATAATTTTGTATATGAGTGTACCATATATAATTTTATATACATGAATTCATGATAGGTCCCTCGGGCTATGACGTCAATAGTATTAAACACGCCTACCAATGAAAATATTTAATGCAGCAAACGCACGCGTCATGCCCTGGTAATGTTATGTTCTATGAAATAGCTCTGGAAACTTAGCTGGAGCTATATACATGTTGTATACATTATATACTTGTGATGTAATATCCTGCGCCTGCTCTATATATATTATCAATGTTATTCAAAGTCGATCAACGGGAGTCACATCAACGGAATTCCCTATATCCAGGGGTTCCCGAAACAATCAAGCACCTACACTTTTCAATTCACATATCCCGGGAACCCGTGTTTTATTTTTGAAAAAACAGGAACTATTCATTAAAAATTAAATTGAATTAAATATTTGTGATTAATAAAAAATAATAATTTTCTTTTTTTTAAAAACGTGTAAAAAATTTTTTTTGAATTAAACTTATTTTGTGTGTGGAATTGAAAAATTAATCACCGTGGATTCAAATAAAATTGAACAGGAGGGGACCGCCAGTGGAGGAGCGGAGACGCATCTTCTTGGTGGATTACCGGAAACATTATTAGGAACTTTATCCACAGCAGCTACTACGGCGTCACCACAACGGGTAGCATCCAACATTCGAGGATTTTTTGCGAATAGAATTGGAAACGCTATTCCAGATACAGGTAAAATTAATAAATTTTTTTCAAATATTATTTCAATCAATATTGGTGTACGGTCCTTGAAAAAAATCGTTGAAAACAAAAAGAGTAAAAAGAATGAGTGTATCCCCCTCTCATCCCCTTGAAATATATGTACACCTGAAATTTATCCAGAATACCCGCGGTCATCCTGAGTCGTCTCACAATGTTTAATTTCTACATATTGATTTTCTGTTGTCATAGAAATTCGAATCGATTTATTTCAAATCATTTATTTGAATTATAAAAATTTCTATAGATTTTTATTTCTTTTTTTAACATATTGGATTATTTGATATTTATTCAAAGCACAAATAAAATAAATGGAAAAAAAATTATTCGGTTTATAAAAACTTTTTATAAACATTATGATTTAAAGAAAATATCTAATGAAAAAAATTAAATAAAGAAAAGTAATTTTAATATAAACAAAAAAATATTTATTAAATTATACCACATGAATACGATATAAACGATGAATAAGGTTAAAAAGGAATAAAAGAAAAACTAGATTTGGTATGAGGGCAATCGACAAAAAAATGAGAAGTATTTTTCTTTTGTATATTCCGTTTTTATTTTTTCGGAAACAGAAACTTTATGGGTAGATATTATACTTATAATATGTTTGTATTGGATTAAATATTTAATTTATCGCCTTCTTTTCACTAATTCGGATATTTTTTTTTTTTTTTTGAGCTATATACTTGACACTCGAAAGGATTATTGTATCCTTTTAATTTTTTGAATAAGTTGAATTTTTTTATAATTAGATCATGGAAACGTACTATGAATTGGAATATTGGCACTGAGTTTAAAATCGTAAAATATTTTTTTCATCGTTAAGGCACTTGTAGATTAAGGCGATTGGATACTTTATACCTGTGTGTGAATCGATACGATTGTCGAAATAATGTTAATACAACAACAACTGCAGTTACCGGTTTTTACGTCAGTATTCATTTATTTAGATGATTTAGATGATATTATTGATTTTTGTTAAAGATAATGATCGAATGTATAAAATACTATTATTCCTGTAAATGTTACTTTAGGCACTAAAATCAACAATATTTGTGTAAGCTTATTATTAATTCTATTAGGAATAGATTAAGAATACTCCTTATAAAGCATTAAGAAAAATTTAAATAGACTTAAAAGGATGAACTTGGATTTGGAATGTAACGATTATTCTTATCTCATTAAAATTTTAAGTAATGTAAGTCGATTCATTAAAAAATTTTGTTATATTACAAAATATATTTCGATTAGAAAAATTTTTTTTTAAATATATAAAAAGTAGAAATGATTTTTTTGTACAAATAATAAAACAAAATAATTCATCAATATTTAAAAACGATAAATTAAATGAAATACATTTGCAAACCAGTATTTATGCTAGATTTTGACATTTGAATCCCAATTTTAGTAACAGTTTTAGTTCAAAATTTGTAGATTTCATAACTCATATCTATAATTCACAGTGAAATTTGAATGAAGTCTTTTCGTTTGAATCCAATAGCAATAAATAAATTAAATTTAGAGAATCAGCGTTGTTATTGAAAAAATTAAGAATTTATAATTTAGTTAGGCAGGAACTTTTTTTCTGATTTTTTTCAAATAAAAAAAATAGTTTCTAAACATATTCTAGAAGTGATTATATTCTAACGTATTTTCTAGTAATGAACAATATTTTTATTGTAATGAATTAATTATAAGATAAGCACTCAATTATTTTCACTATTTCAATTGAAATGAATAATAAGATTAACACCCACATATCAATTAAATTGGTTTTACTTAGAAAATAATACGGAAGCGACGGACAAATCGATGCCAGTTCAAATTATAATTGAATATTGAATGTATTTCCTAATACATTATTACATCCTAAATGTACTACCTATATTAAATATTTTTAGACGAGCAACGTGCCTTTCGAATCGAGCGAATAACAATTTTCTTTAAAAACAAAATATTATCGTGAATATAATTCGCTCACAATATACTATCGGTATTAATAAACATAAAAAAATACGAAGTTGAAAACTTCAATGGAATGATTTCTACCTCGAAAATAGAATAAATTTTCAAATTTTTCAGTGTATTTCAGTGATTTAGATTGAATTTTCCTGAAAATATTTCCCAGAGTCCAACGAAAATATCCATGAAAATTTTTGATCTTAAGTAAGATTTAATCGCTATAGAAAAACATTTCTCTTATTTCTAGAGTTTGACCATTTTCCCAATTTTTCTCTTCGCAAAAACTTTTCTCGATCTATTAAACGGGTATTTGGGAAAAGATTGGTCGATTTTCTCCAGCCGTTTCGTACTTATAATACATTTAACGAATCATTTTTTTATATAAATTTATCAAAAAAATCTCAATTATCATGCGAAAATTTTTATCATAGACTCTTTTAAACAGTGGCTTCAATTCGTGAATGAAAATCGGGCAGGATTCAAAAGCTTTAGTTTAAACGAATGGAAATAATGTAAAACACAATTACTTCTGCTTTAAATATTTTTTCAAATAGACAAGTATTTTAAAAATTTTAATTATGTTGATAATTTTTAAATATTACAAATATGATTGATTAATCAACCACATACAGAGTTTTTGAACAATTTGCATTTTGAACAATGATTAATTGTAACCATAACTGTTTATATTATTGATAGTCAATCATTAGAAGATCGTTAGACTTTTATCCAACCAATGGAATAGTAGCGTAACAGAATAATGAAAGTATAATCTAAGGGTAACGTAATATACTTGCATGAAGGAAATAAGTATAGTGATTTTTGTTACTGAAGCTTGTAAAAGAGCTATCGAGAGTAGAAACAAAAATTACTCTTAATTTAGTTACACATAAATGTAAAATTCCATTGGATGAGCGTGGAATTTGAAATGAAAATTTATGGGTCATCAAAACAAGTTTGAATAAAATAAAAATAATGCCAAGAAAAGGCGTCAACCAAATAAATGTATGAAAAAGATTTATTAATGTTTCAAGTAAATAATTTTCAGTATAATAAATGTTAACATATTTACTCATATTAAACTTAATTAGATTGATGGTCAGAAATCGCTAGGGGTAACAACATAGGTACAACACACATTTATTCATTATTATGTCTTGAAAAACATGTAAGTTTTATCTATATATATCATGTCATTTTGTCCACAATGATTTACACAACTATATCATATAGAAACATGAAATAAAAATAGGCTTTTTTTATACTCAACATATATGGAACATAACAGAGTATATTAATTTTTGTACAAGTCTTAAGTTTGTAACACTAATAAATATAGACCGCACATACAAAATTTTAGATATCTCAAGATATATCAAAAACGAAAAGGGATAGCAAGCTGAAATTTTGGTGGCGTATTTGAACCTTAAAAGTGAACATAAATTCGTGAATGAGCAAAATCGTCCAAATGAGTCTAATGAATCCATCACCCAACCTTGAAACCCTTCACGCACAAATGTTTATTTTTTTAAACAAATTTTTGCTTGAAACATTATTTCGTAAAATGTTTGGATTCGCTACAATTTCAGCTTGAGTCAAAAGCATCGTTTAGTTTTAATTAAACCACTTTTAACATATTGTTACTTAAATAAACTATTCGATTCATAACAGAATTATTCGGATTTTTACATTTGACGTAGCTTTTAAAACCCAAAAAAATTAATTTTATAGTCACTCAAGAGCTTATTATACTTACTCTCCAAAAACATCTAATTTACTTTAACCTACTTGTACTACGTTAGAACAATGCTTAATTTACCTACCATGACATTTAAGCTCGATGTTGCGAAAAAATGGATATTCATTTTTCAAAAATTTCGTGAATAAAAATTTCGACTTTTATATTACAAATACCATATATCAATAGTTAATTTGCCGATGTATTTGAATACAAATTTTCTAATAACTCTCATTTTTCTCTGATATTACCTTCTGAATTTATCACTAATATTTTCTGCTATTTAAGATCAGCCTCTAAATTTTTCAAATGACATTATTTCAAATGATTAGTTATTATTGACTTTGTATACAAAATATCCGTATTCTTCAATTAAGAAAATAGGGCACTCTTGTAGGGTGAGTATACTTATAGAGTAATTTCATTTGGAAAACAAAATTTTGTTTTTTTTTTTACGCCAAATAAATGGCATGGAATTCTTTATAAGAAATTAAGGGTATTTCATTATTATATCTTTCACTTGACGATTATACACTAGAATATTACTTTAATATTATACTCAAGATATCAAAAAATTGAGCAACACCCTTATATGTAAGATGATATTAATGTCTTGCGAATTATGAGTTATCTTTGAAGCAACTGTTATTTTTTCTTATCTTGTAAATTGGTAACTTATTACAAATCTAAGCATATCGTTGAAGCGATTTAAGAGACAACCATTAAAATTTTATTTTGTTTGAATTTCATGAGTTTTCCAAGGCCAAAACGTAAAATATTATAAATTTTTTAATTCTGAAATTTCAATTTATCTTTGATGTTTTATTGCTTTGTTCTTTGATGGGTAAAACCGGTCTCCGTTTTTGAAAACTTTTCTCTTATCTTCAATGGTTTAAAACTTTAGTCATGGATCCATTGGAGCCATTGTACGGTTTTTGCATGAAATTTAATGGTTACGATTTTGCATGCACACATATATAATGTAAATGTGGATTGATTCGTTTTCCGAGAGTTATAGAATTCCAAATATGGATACATATATATACACACACACGCCCACACAAACCCACACAAACCCACACACACACAAACACACACGTACACGCACGCACACACGCATTCACTCAAATATACACACGCACATTTTTTTGAAATGTCGCAAAATAGGCTGAGGTTACTTGAAACATAAAAATATGACATTGTCTAAAATTAAATTTTCGAGATTATTCCAAGAGCTTGAAGTTAATAAAGATCTTAAGCACTTTGCATTTGTGTGAGAAATACGTTTTGCTGGAAGAGATACTCCGGTGATACCTTAAAATCGCTTAGTTTAAGGTAATAAGTTTGTTATAAATTTTAAATGATTATTCCGAACATACTTCTTTAATCTATATATTTATCACGAAAACAAATAAAGAAATAACATAACGAAGAGTACAAACGCACAGATACACACCCAAGTAAATATAACTAAATAGCTATTTTAAAAAAGCCCCCATCTATTTACAACAATTACATTAATATTCTATGTTAGGGGTGATTGTGGAAGTAAAAACAAAATATTTATTATGTTCTTGGTTTGACATTATAAGATTATAAAGCAAAAAAATATAATTTTATATGTCAAATTTTGTATTTTATTTATCCATGCTTTTTTTAAAATAATTGGATTTTTGTAATTCAACGGAATATTTACCTTGCAAATTACTGTTTTCACGATATGCACTAAAAACATGTCGTAAAAACACACTCAACTTTAACAAAAACAAATTAAGAATTTCATAAGAAAATTACATTATGTCTTAACCACATCTTAATTAAAGTAGTTCAACTGTTATATCAGCAATGTATGGAAATTTGTAGTTTCATTACCTATTTTCTATCGTATGTAACAATTACTCCGTTGGCCTCTTTTCAATAATTTCCGATGATTCGATCGTCCACTTTCCCGAAGTGTATGAATAGGATATATAAAAATTACAATACACTGATGTCAAGTATTTACCAAAATCGAGATCCTCAGCACCTCCAATCACTAAAAACGACTGAATTGTTTGCTATATTTTCTAACATTAGCCCCACAACACATTTTCAAGAGCGATCAAAAACTTTTTCTACATTTATGTACTCAAAATCTTATTGACCTCACAATCTAATTGCCTGATAGATTTCAAAATTGAAGGCACTGGCTTTAAATAAATAAACAATTGTATTTCGGATTATGGCTAATATAAAAATTAAAATAATGGCCTTGTATAAAACGTTTCCTCTATTGGTTTTGGCAGCAGAACGTAAGAGTAAGGGATATTAATATCATATATTGATTTATTTCCTATCCAATTTTTATTACTTTTTGTAGTAAAACAAATTTTCTGTCGCAGACAAGATATAACTTATTGAGTTTAAAAACAATAGATAAATTTATAAATCTTTCAACTAATCCTTTATAATATTCATAAACATTAAAACAATATGAATAACCAAACTTGAAACTTAACCACTCATTTTGTTCTATAACAATTGTTTTTAATAAATATAAAAATAATATTACATTTTCAAATACAAAATTCTATTACAAAACACACCAGGAGTTTTCTTGTAAAAGTTTATTAATAACTAACGTTTAAAACATTTTTTTTCCAATTGAATTTACCCCATCAAATTCAAAATAGTATGTCAGTCACATACCTACATCAAATTAAATAAACCTTTGTAGTAAGCGTATGAGAAAATTTGATATGTAATTTGTAACGAAATTACATGTCTGTATCCATGATAAACTATATACTTTTGGTATCCATCCATATACAGAATGTATTTAAAAGATCAGCATTTTTTTAATGTACTAATAAAAGGAAGTACAGTAATCCGATCAAAAATTTTGCTTAAGAGTTTTCACTCGAAATACTTGTTTTGAGGTCCCACGAGTCCAAAAACTGTGGCTTTAAGAAATTTGCTTGTGCGTCCGTATCACTGTGTGTGACAGCGAAATCGCATGGAACGCTCTATCTTAAATTCACCAAATGTGATATTCTGTCTTCATATTATTTCCAATTTTGCCGCGAAGCAATTCGTGTAATTTTCATGTTTTTTACGTTTTTCTTTCAATCTTATTATATTTACTGTACATAATAAGTTCTACAACTTTAATTTGAAATATTTCTCTGGGAAAATTCAAATAAGAGAGAAAAATTCAACAATACATATTTAGTACGTACGTAATACTGTACATACCATGTACGCAAGCGATTTTTTAAATACCCGACGTTGATTATTTAATGTATTTACTATTTTTAATTACGTATTCCATAAAGGTAAAAAGAGATTATTATGAAATACGGAAAGATGGACACATGGACATTAAGGTGAAAATTAAGTAATTATGAGATTCTATGACTAAGCATAATATAGTCATAATTATTTATACAAATGATATTACATTTGAAGGGCGATATACATATGCCCCTTGTAATTATAAAATCTTTTGTAATTAAATATATTTAAATAAAGCTGGTTGCAACAAAACAAAAAAATCAACATAACAAAAAATTAAAATTTTACTCAAAATTTGTTATTTAAAGTAATAGGATTCTATCAAAAAAATTAAATTGTTTTAAATATTCTTTATGCCACAAATATCGTAAGAGCAGAGAAAATATCATGTTAATATTATATTGAAAAATATTTCCAAATTAAGAAATGCGCATTTCCGAATCTCTGAATTGCACAAAAGAAATTTATTTATTTTCGCATAAGAATAATAAAGTATGTCCGACAATTTCTGCCCAAAAACAGGTGAAAAAGGTAAATAAACAACTGAATATAATATTCGAGGTATATATAAATGGTAGTGCGTTGCACAGAAAACATCATGTATATCATATTATATAGTATGTATGAATGATGCCGTAACGAGGTTTGATTTTGTTGATGATGATATAATGTATAACCTGGGGGATAACTGTATGAATCAATCAATTACAGTCTATACCTATCAACCAATATCAACTATTTATTGATTTAAGTCAAGGTTTTAAATATTTAACACTATAACCGATCAAAGAATAAACGACCTATGAAAATTTTCTGGTTTATTGAAATTTATATATTTTGTATAATCTCTTATTTAACTTATTTTATGTTTATAATGAACAAACTAAAAAAAAAAAATAATTTAACGCATAGAAATCTTAAGTTTGTTAGTTTAATGTTCACTAAATTTTGATACTCAATAATGCAGTCACAATATATTTCAAATTATTCAAATAAAATTTGTAGGGAAACAGGATGTTTGTAGTGACAAAAAAAACTTTAAATCATTTGTTGGACATCTCGTTTCTTAATTTATATATTCCTCATATTTCTGCTACCAAACTAATGTTATCTTTATTTTCGATTTAATGTCTGAGCATTAGGGTATTGAAATTGATAAGTTACAAGAATAAGTTACAACGTTTATCCGTTTGGAAACAGAGAAAGACATTGTGACTAAAAAAATATTTTATACATACCTAGTAGGCGAAATCATTTTTTGGACGTTTCGGTCCATAATTTATATATTTCTAATATTTCCGCTACCAATCCTAGTATTATATATATATATATATATATATATATATATATATATATATATATATATATATATATATATATATATATATATATATATATATATATATATATATATATATATATATATATATATATATATATATGTTATCATATCAAATTTATGCTTCCGGATAGATGTGAAATATATACATCTATCCGAAAGCATAAATTTGAGAAACACAACTTATGATTTAAATTCATATTTACTGGTAAGTACCACCCTGGCCCTTCGCAAAATACCAAAAGAAGTATAACTTTTTAGCGTAGTTATTTTGCATAGTTAGAAAAGATAGCATAGTTATTTTGCATAGTTATTTTGCATAGATATTTTGCATAGATATTCTAAAGTCAAATCAATTTCTTTTTGTATCGCTATCTCAGTAAATTAATTTAAGATGTAATTAATATATACTTTTTTGACTTTTATGAACCATTATACCAAAATAGTCATTTTATTACTATCTTCCATATACTCCATTACTATGTACAAAGCTTATTTTTTGGCTACGAATTTACATTGATTTTTTCTGAAAACTAGATCAGCTTAGAAAGTAACATACTAAAATTTCATCCAAATGGTTAAAGCCAATATCGAAATACATGTATGTATATTTACAATAATCGCTCGCTTCAAGATATCATATAAGATAAGTGATAGAAACATGTAAAGTTACATAAAACCAGTAGCTCCGTTGAACAGTAGAACTTAAGCATGGAAACACCTTATTGTTCTTAGAATGTAAATATCATAAAATTAATAATACTACAAGTCAGAATAACTTTAGGAAATTTGTGATAACGAAGCCCCTAATGGCCCAATGACGCTAAAAAACTGTATAGAAAATTCCCGTAATCTGATATTCTAGTAAATTTCTTAAAAATCAAAAAGCATGTTCGAAAGTTACAGCTGAACAAACAAAGATAGATATATAGATAGAGATATAAATACAGGCAGAAATTATATGCAAAATCGTCTAAATGTTTGTTCCCAAACAAAACTTTTTTTGTTTCTACATTCTTTTATGTAAGGTGTAAGAGATGACAAGTCATGCTATAGGACAAAATTAAACGATTTTGCTCACACAAGAACTAATAGTCACTATTGAGGTCTAAGACGCCCTATCGAAATTGCAATACGCTACCTCTTTTAATGCCTTCGATATTATCTAGCGTTTTCAAACATGAGACTTATAGATTTAATATACCTTCATATTTTTCATATTTTTGTCGAGTATAATATATCAATCCATGTGGTATATTTTCAGTACATATTTTAATGATGACATTGCTATACACACGTCGTTTTCTGGATAATACGAAGTGAAAAGTACGTAATCTGTGACGTGGAATGAACCGTAAATTATGTATGTGAGGAGGAGAGATACACATAGTAATATTATTTATGATTATTGTTGTATATCATAACATTGTACAGGGAATCAACCATAAATATATACTGTATATTTATTGTACCTATTTTCCAGTATTATGATTTATTTATTTTTAGTTTAGACCTGATCAAAAGTCTTTAAACGACGATGCTTATTATTATCAAAAATTTTCTACCAACTTCCACAGAGATGCAATATTCTATATCTAAACAATGTTTGTCTTACATGGATGTCAGATGTTAAAGGTACAACTTTTGGAATTTTAGACTCTATTTTTTAGATTATCAAGATGCCTTTACCTATAGGAAATTTTGATAAACCTCTGCATTCAACTTAAATAAACCAACATGAAAAATAAAGAAGAGATTCGTTTTCGTATTACTGTAAGATCTTCTTGAGCATCTATGAACAGTATATTAACAACCATTCGATGCAAATTTGAGGCAAATCCGCTCAAACTTTTCCCTTTGCCAAACTATTGCTTTTTTCTTTGACGAGTACCTTAAATCAAGTCAGTCATACTTAGACCGACGTATCTAATTAATTAAAATCCTTAGTTGAAAAATAAAATTTCTGTTTTCAAACTTTTCCAAAATAGTCTAAGAAATATTTAAAAAAAAAAACTTAATAATCATGACATATTTTCATTTAAGAGAATGTCGTCCAGAAAGCAGTCCAATTGGAATACACTTTAGCCTTTAGATTCATTGTTGTAGCTGAATACAAGTCACTCCCACAAGAAACTTGCCCACGAGAACATCCAAGACTGACTGACTTACGTGTGCCAGTCTTCATACCTGTTTTAGTCGTGGTGTAAGAGCTCTCAAATGGCACACTCAGATGTTTAGTGATACATATGTCCAAAAGCTTTGTGTCAATCCTGGAACATCTTTATTTCTTATTGTACCCTATCCAGGTCTATACTAGGTCTATAAATATAACTTTATGAACTATAAACGTTAATTGCTATCAATTGCTTTTACATAGATAATGAGAAGAATACAAACACGACATAGAAAAATGTTTCGTGTCATTTAATGTTCACAATGGCTAGTTTACATAACATAACACAAATAGAGAATATTTATAACATTATTTAAAAATAAACAAATATAAAATTTCCACGGAAAACATTTTCATTTTGAAATCATTCTGTACAACTTCTATACACGTATTATTGATTTAATAATATGAATGGGAAAATGTTGAAAAATATTCTATAGTTATAACATCTGTGTTGTTATATTATGATTATTTTTATTATTAGATAAAGACAGAAATACATGTACAGTAGTAGTAAGTAGAGATAGATATTTGATATAATATATATTACATACCATGGCATGATATAATGTAACTGTACATATACAAACCGTCTGGTAAACTTATAAAATTTCCACACGCCTACTAAATTATTCAAACGTTTAGTTTATATAATATACCTTGGAATCACATTATCATATAGCAGACTCCTTTTATATAAATAATATATAACTACAGCTGGTCTATCTGTGTGTCTGTTTGTTTAGTTAGTATATCGTTAATATAAGTTCATATTCGAGCAAGATCTTCTCCTCACTTTTATATACGTTTTAAGAAAACTTGTAAATATTGCTAGAATTTCTTGAAATATTGATATTGAATTACACCTTGTAAGTTAAGTCGTATTTCTTTGGATGGCTTACAAGGATTTAAATAATTTCATCACTTATTTCATTTTTAACATTCAATATTTGAACGGAATATAATTATAATGGAATAAATACTTTCATACTTTGAACGGAAAATAAATATAGAACATAATTTCCTTATCGGATATCTTTTTTCATCAAGGGATTTTCAATACAAAAAAAAATCAATATGGTAGTTTCGGTAGTGGTAAAATTTGAAAAATTTAAAATTAAGTAGAAATATCCTTTAATTTTTTGAATTTCGAAATTTTAATATTTATATCATGTGATCTAAAACACGAGTTGCCATGGTTTTTCGTCAAATTGGTATGCACTTTTAGTTGTCATCTGCCAATTCAATCTTAATAACCCCCAAAAAGTTGGCATGGAATTATAAGAATTGCCAATTTTTCTCAATTGCTCCTAATTGCTCACTATTTGCTCAATTAAAATCCGCAATTGCTTACATTAATAATTAATTATTTAATTAGTTATAAACAAAACAAAATACAAAACGATTTTTCTCATTTACGTGAAGACCGCTCAATTTTTCTTATAAATCTTTTCTCTTATCAATTGCTCACTATTTGCTCACCTCAGTGTTATGCAAATTTTTAGTTAATTTCTTTAATTTTTTATAATTAATTAAAAGTAATTATTGCGATTTTAAATGGTGACGTTTATTTATGGATGCGCAGAAGATATCTCCGTCCAGTCACGTCACCATTTAAAATCGCAATAATTACTTTTAATTAATTATAAAAAATTAAAGAAATTAATAAAACTTTCATAACACTTTGACGGAAATAGTAAATTGATAAGAAAAAATTTATAAGAAAAATTGAGCGGTCTTCACGTAAAAAAAAAATCGTTTTGTATTTTGTTTTGTTTATAATTAAATAATTAATTATTAATGTGAGCAATTGCGGATTTTAATTGAGCAAATAGTGAGCAATTAGGAGCAATTGAGAAAAATTGGCAATTCTTATAATTCCATGCCAACTTTTTGGGGGTTTCAATCTTAATAGTTATCTTTATTTATCAGTAACAAAATGTAAGAAAGTGTTTGGTTATGTTTTGTTCTGTATGTGTTACACCAGGATTCTCAACATTATGTACCAGTATTACGTAACCAAACATGGCAGGCAACTTTTTTACTTTTATAAAAAAACGTTTAAAATTTTAATGTTATTTTATAGCAAGATATAGTGTTTATTTTGCTTTTAAAGTACTTTTTTCAACATAGTAAAATACCTTATTGTGCTCATCTTTATAATCGACATACATAAAGTATTTCAGAGAATATTCTTGAATAAGTTCTCGCTGTTTCTCTTTCAAAATAAAAGCTTTATTTAAATTATAAGAAACAAAAACATTTTATTCAAAGTATTTCCCAGCGCTAACGACTACTTTCTCCCATCTTTCTGTAGATTTTGTGAAACGATATGTCTTTTGAGGTTATGCAAGAATCGATCCATTTTTTAGTTTCTTCATACGAATGAGAGTGCTGGTCAACTAGGTCATGTGTCATCAAACGGAATAGGTGAACATCAGAAGGGGCTATGTTAAGTGAATACAGCCGGTAGGGTAGATCTTCCCATTGAAGCGTTTCCAGGTAAGTTTTTACTGGTTTTGCAACATGACGGCAAGCATTGTCATGTAGCAAAATCATTTAGTCGTGTCTCTGCTCGACTTAAACATATCTACTGAATATCACGATAAGTGTTCATAAAGAGTATATTGCATATATAGTTTGCACTTTTGCTCTTTACAATTCTTATTTACTAATTATTTTATCAGTCGAAAAATTTAGAACTGTACATCTATCAGAAACTGAATATGTAGCATAGTTTTATTCAAGCGCATCTACGTTAATTTATTTTTATTTTTCGGCCACTTCAAAAATTTGTTGCTGGTTAATTTTTGTCTGTGTCTATACATACATTTATAAAAAATGAAACACAAACTTAATTGTACTACTAAATGTTTAAATTTAAATTTAAAACTTCAAATAATTTCCTTGTGAACACCTTTCACAAGTTGGCACCAACAAATCAATTTTCAAACTAACATGATTAGCACTGACTTCGAGTCGATTATACTACTAATTGCTTAAATTTCAAATTAAAACTTCAAATAATTTCCTTGTGAACACCTTTCACAAGTTGGCGCCAACAAATCAATTTTTAAACTAACTTGATTAGCAGTGATTTCGAATAGAAATTGATCATAATGATATTATTTATAGAAGTTCTTATTTTAAAATGATTTTTACTTTTCAGTCAATTTCAGGTTCCTTTTTATATTTATACTTTTGAGTGTTGTATACAATCACAAAAAATTCTTCATTAGGATGAAATTTATAATTAAAAATTGTGCTGAATCTAACACAAAAAGCATCTTACATCATGTTTGAATTGTGCTTTATGATTGACACTGATCATTAATAGACGATGAAAATAGTGGAATAACTAAACAAAAAGCATTGCAGCCAATTATTTTTTTTTTGGGTTGCATGAATGTTTGCTACTCACTAGTTACAATCGTGATAATTCGTAAAAATTTTACGTTTGATGTACAAGATGAGCAAAATAACAATTACTTACATGCAATATAATTATTTTAACAAAAACGATATAGACCCCTAAAAGGAAAATCATCTACAGATAATAAGTAATAATGTGGAATGCTTTAGGCACTTTATGTGTACAAAGCTTTTTAAAGTTTTTTTATTTTTTTTGTTTTTTTGTTGTAGTATATATAATGTAAAAACTGCAGATACACTTTCATGATACGATATCAAAGATACATACAATAACAAAGCATAGGTACTATAGAGTATCATAGTACTGTTTACAGAGTGACTCGGAAAAAAGTTATATACGTATAAAGTCAAATATTATGTAAGATAAGGTATAGCAATGTTACTGAAACCCTCGTGGCAAGTTTTAATATCCTATACAAACGTATTAAAAAATGGTTTGACCTAATTAAAAAAAGTTTAAAAAACATTTTACGACATTTAAATAAAAATGTTATTTCAAACTTTTTTTTAGTTTATTTTATATTAACCCTAGAAGTATTGTTTTATACTAGTATTAACAATAAATGGGAATTTAAATTAAATGAGCTTACAAAATTTCTTGTCCATATTCTGTGAAGTTCTTTCGAATAGAGTTAATTTTGGGTGAAGAATAAGATAATAAGGCATGGCATGAGATGGTATTTTGCGTGAAGATCGATAGCCACATTTAACAGCATGCTAGGATTTTATGTATACAAACTATTAAAATTTATTCAATTTCAGTCATCTGAAATTCAAATAATCTCATCTGGAAAACATTAATTATAGGCACGGGTAATGCTTAAAACCAACAATGAATTGATTAAAAACATAATTTGCAATTTATTTTCTTCAATACTTTTTCATGTTAATCTGTTTTCCAAACATTCAAATTTTCAACGAAATCCTTTACTCAGTTCAATGGCTGCAGTTTCGTAGAGTTGTGTAGCAATAAATTTGCAAAACAACAAGTCTAGCTGTACAAAAAGTAGTAAAATCACACTAATTTGCACATTTGTAAACTAGTTGCCATTTTTATAATACTAGTATTCCTCAAAAAGACGAAAATCCAATAATAATAATAATAATAAAGTATTTTAATCTTCTAAGCACACACACGCCTGTGAAACAGAAGTGAAACGTGTGTACAGTACGTTGCGAACAAAAAACGTAACAAGGTCTTTCGATTTCTATAGATGTATTTAACTACTCATATTTTTTTCATACCGGGCGCCTTATATTAAAATCGATTCTTAAGGAGAAGACTCCAATAATAATTATAATAATAATAATCACCATCAAAACAGTATCGAGGACCTCAACAACTGCGCCCATTCTTTTTTCCGTTATAAGTAAAAGACATCAAATGATATACAAAAACAAACGTTAAACCTTACATACTAATTGTTTAAATCCAATAAAATTTACCTTAAAATTATGAACTTATTAAGGTGTAAAAGTGTCAAAGTAATTAGTTCTCGTACATATGTGTATACGAATTACTACATACAAACAATTTAAACTATAGCTTACGACTATAATGACTTAATAACGTGGATGGCAATTTGAATTTACTCTTCCAATGGGAAGTTAAAAGTATTACTAAATTAATTTAATTAATTTTAATCAACAAAAATTGATTTAGAAATAAAAATTAACAGGTGAGATGCATATTCACATTTCATACATTAAGTTTCAAATAATTGCCCGGTATTTTAGTTGAAAAGGTAATTTGTTGAAAAAGTGTTTAAGTCATACATCTTCATTTATATGATCTTTCAGTTTTCCGTCTTGTAAAGCTGATTATAAGTAAAAACAAAATTTTAAGTATTTAGATTTTCGACTTTAATATGCGGCAAGACAATATATTTTGAAATGTTGTTGTTTAAGGCGAAAATAAATTTTCAAGATATACAACTAAGCCCATACTTTTTTTAAGAGACACTTTGTATCTCCTCGAATAGGGATCAAGTTTTTACCTCATAATAGATAGACGGCTATATGAACTCAACACCGTTGCGTTGATGATGATGATGAGTCAGTCTCATCACATGTAGTGTAGTGTTGTTGTTATAAGGTTGATTGTTTGTATTTGTACAACCGACCCTTTTATGTATTGTTTTTGTATGAATTTGATACGCCAATGGTGGTGGTAGAAGGATGAAAATATAGATAGATGCCCTTTGTATACTTTATGAACGCTTCTAATATAGTACCTATGGTAACCCTTATTATTATATTTATTGTACATTTAAAGATGTACAGTGAAATAGCTCCAAAACACATTCGTACACAATTGTTAATCGTTAATATTTATTTTCGATTAAGTTGATTTAGTTACCGGCCAGTGTATTCTGTTAACCAATTAAATTCATTTCTTCCTGTCTCAGCGAAAGTTCAATTAAATAGTTAAGATTAGCTTCTGTAGTGTAAAAGTGTATCTTGGATGTCATATGCGTGAAAGTTTACTTCAATTTTCTCAAAATAAATGACAAGCTAAAATAAATATCAAAATAAATGAAAAGCTTAAAAGTGCCTAAAAAGTGCCCTACTTGCAGGCCTCTTTCTGTCCCCAGTCCTCAACCTACTTAAATATCGATTCTAAACTAGTCATAATAAGAATCATCAGAGTCGATTGTAGAGGTATCAATCAGACATTGGGATTTCATCGTGGTAAATCTATATTATTATGATTTAAACAAAATTTATTTATTTTTAAAAACCTTTTTTTATCTTTACATTCATGAATAATGATGTTCATAAAATTAATTAATTAGTACCTTTAGGTTTTCCTGTCTGCCTTATACGTAAGTGCTATAATTTCCATTATTTAGGTATGCTCAAAATGTATGAGTAAAATTCTTAAATCTATTGGAACCCTTAGATTTGCAAATTAATTTTCTTTTAAACCATATGAAATTTAATGAAAAGAATAACTATTTAAAGAATATCAGAAACAATATCAGAAATTAAACAGTCTGCCAATATGACTTTTGAGATAATATTAATGCTATTTAAACAAACATATTAATACTTATAAATATTAAAACAAGGTTTGTGGCAAGAACTTAGGTATTGATATGTTAGTCAAAAATCCTTATCAATGAATTCCGTAATGAACATATATATTTTCACAAAAAACAATTTAATAGCACCTGAAATATGGGGAGTGATGCAGGTTTTACTATACTATACATAAGATTTACCCTTGAAAAATTATTCACCCTATATGTAGTTATTTACATTAAAACGAAAGGTGTACGTTATAATAACATTGTGTAGATTGGGTACAGACTATTTTATTTACAATGAAAATAATAAATAATTAATTTGTAATACATACAATTTTAATTGTGATTATAAATAATAGATGATTCTATTATCGGATATAAGACATAATGGCAATAATAAATGTTTACTCATAAGGAAAACTTTTTCTAGCGAAGATTGACTATTTCCTTTTCCACATTTTCCATACGGAACTGTGTGATAGTAGAAAAGCAGGTTTATTTTATTTGCAAAACCATTCAAAATATCAATTCAAAATGAACAACGGATTAAATTTTCCTAATTTTATACAAATACCACTCTTCTAATGAAAGATATTAACGGTGGCTTCTTTGGCACACAAAAATTCAATCAATTTTATCAAAATTATTAAACTGTAGACTTTGCAGTTCATGTTATTGCGAACTCAATTAACTGAGTCGAAATATCCAACAACAAAAATACAATATTTAATAAGTGCCTAAATGTTGTAACACGGTAGAATAAATCATCTAGGATTGCTGTATACTGTTGTTGTATAGATTGAATATATACTCACTGTAGTCACTATATAACTTTAGTAGTTGAAAAAGTTGAAAAGTGAGTTTAAAAAAATAAAAAAAGAATAAATCCGCAATTTTTTTTATTTGTAATTATTGAAAATTAAATTATTGTAAATAAGTTTTTACTATTCAAATCTGCGATTTAATTTGATCAATTTCAATCACATAAAATTCTCCGTATATATTGAAATACAAAATGGGAGTGTGAAAGATGGACGTAGTTGAACTGCATGACCATGATACAAAAAAAAAAGATATTTATTCGGTCTATTCCCTCTGCATTTTAGTATTTATAATAAAATAAATAATTCAATTATAAAACTCCTAGGCCGTGCACCAAAATGAAACAAAATAAAAAATACAAGTTGTAGCAGTTAATCTTTATCCTACAAAAAGAAAAAACGCTCATTAAACCTCAATTATTTTCGGAGTAAACGGATAAAGAAAATTGACAATACAGTTGGAATTGCCTCGAGTGTAACTCGGGGTGACGTAACAATTTTAACAAAACTTAAAACATAAGTTCCCAAATCTGTTTAAGCATTAGGAAGTTATAGTGTAATCTAAATTCATATACATACATGAATTCTGAAAGCATTACTTCCTCCTTTTTTGGTCTGTCGTGTTATAATAAATAATCCACATAGTACCGATATCTTCTCTTGAAAGCACTTCGAATTTTAGTTAAACCGCATTATTTTCTCAATAACAAGCATTATTTTCTCAATTGACTTGACCTGACTGAGTTCAGTTAGTACACGTTTTGGTCGATATCAAACTCATCCAGTATCTTACTTGATATCGCTAATTCATTATTGAAATTTTATGAAAAATATTTTTTGTTCCAAGTTACGTTGGACCCCACCCCCGATCACAAAATTATTCGAAACCAATCCAAAAATTTAGTACTATTTATTTGGTCATTGTTTTCTCTATTTCGTATATTTGTGCTTACACCGTTTAAGAGATAGAGACATTTGAAATAGGAGAAGCCAGGTGATCGTTAACCCACAATTATACAAATTTTAAAAATAAATATACAATAATTTTTTGCTATTTTGTTTGCTCAACCTAACATTTTGAAAAAAGATCTGTTACTATAAAACACTTATATACCATATGTTATCCCATCCAGGCTAAAATCCATAGGTAGAGTAATGTGGTTAGGTTAACATGGGTTATGTTTTTGATATCTTGTGCTCTTCTGCAAATGTTAATAATATTTTCTTTTAGGTTAAAGGAACCAATATGAAAATCATTTAAAAAACATTTTTATCAAATGAGAAAATTAAAAAATAATATTAAGAATACAAAATTGAAAAGTCATTGTAATTGATTGATCATTAAATAAACCAGAAAAAACCGTATATAATAAAATAAAATGCTTTAATAGAAAATTGGAAAACTTGTAAACCATTACCTAAGGGTTCGTTTGAGGGCTATACACATATGAGTAGGTACGCGTATATTTATGTATGTTGTACTTGGTTAGGTTGTGCAAAGGGGAAACCGTAATGACTGACTAACAAAATAGAATGTTTTTTTTTTATAGAAAATGAAGGTGAATTTACTTTTGGTCGAATATATGATAAGAAACTTGAGACATGCAATGTTTTTTTAATGATCGAAATAGAAAATGGTTTAAAATATACGTATATAAAACATTATTTATATTTATCAATAAATACAAACTGAAATAAACTGAAACAACTGAAAAAGAATTAATAAGAAAAACATACTTGATTGTAAAATAGTTCAAAATTGGATTGGATATACTTTAAGATTGTGTCACCACGATTGTTACAATGCGTTTACACATACATGTGTACAATATCCACGGCTATTCTGATGCCTTTTCGCAAATACGTGCGCACACATACTAATTCTGGAATAAACCCTGAGGCACATTTACCACATTCTCTCGCGCGTTTTATCGTATAGGTGTATGTAGTTGTATGTTTTTACTTTCGCTTTTTTGCTTTATTGATTTCAAAATTACAATGATACTTAGTTTCAATACAAAATGTATTCATACAAATCAGTGATTACATTAAAATATTACAATGTCTCGTCATTGTTAATTTCATAATCACCATCAAACGGCGCTACAACCCGATGTGCGTTTTGGATTTTCCCACAAAGCCTTACCTCATTGTTCTAAAATTATAATTTAAACTCCAAATTCAAATATTAAATTTTACATATTCAAAAAGAATTAAGCCTTAATTTACGATTCTGTACAAGATATTTGAAATTGAATTCGCTGTTGAATATAATACACATTATATAACCGAAGGTTCCTCTAGATTGAATTCATTTTTACGAAATTTCCAAAGTCTCGACTTACGCTTCACAAAGGAATGTTTTCTTAAAGAGTGTTGTGGCTAGCAATTTACTTTTAAGATTGCATAACCAAATACATATTAATATTATAAGAAGGAAACATTTGTATTTTTGAATGTAACGAATAAAATTAAAATTGAGAAGCTACAATATCCTCGGGTGACAGAGGCAACTTTTTATCCTTGTATTTCCACAGGAACGAGAACTACGTGGGTGAAACCGGGTGATGTATGCGAGTTTTATAATATATTAAGGATATTCTATACAAGCGAAAATAGCATATAGTTGAACTCAAGTTTATTGAATTGATTTGTACATGAATATACACACTTAAAAACTCATTCATTTATACAAGTTTTAATTGATGAGTGGCACATTTACGTGCGTGAGTGAAATGAGTGCGTGTCTTATGTATATTAACAATAAATCCAGTCCAACTCGTAACCTTTGTAGAAGACCAAATTAAAAAGAGAATAAAAATAAAATTGAAGCTAAGTATGAAAAAGTATTATTACGTATATTATAAGGGTTCCATACTCTCACACAATAATATTGCCGATAATTAGACATGTGATGTATTTATTATTCATCAAGTTTTGTAGGTGCTCGTAGGCTTAACTTGAGTAAATATTTTTAGTTTTGAAGAAACAAATTCAAAACTATTCGTCTGTGAATGTATGGCATGATTAATCGAATTCTATTTCAATATCGAGATTTTATTTCCTTTTTATACACGGCAAATAAAACGCGATGGTATATTAAATTTAATTCAAAGCTTTCTTAGTAGGTGTTGAAAGATGCATTAAATGAATCTATTTTCGTCTATTTATCTCTTCGTCATTATAAACACTCTAAAAGGATAAGAATTTGTGTACTAACGAATGGTCTATTTTAGAATTATGGTCTATTCTAGACTTAAAGAATTTCAACAAGCTCGTGAGTGAACCATCTTTTAAAGAGGGAAAGAAAAGTTTAAATACAAACAATATTAAATACAATTTTTGCTCAAAGTTAATTAATTTAGTAAATACTGCATGTAATTAACGGAGTATTTTTGTCTATTATCTTAAAAATGTCTCTCATAAACAAACAAACAAAAAGCAAACCTTACATTAGTCGCAGATGATGTGTAATATCTGATATCTTGCTAAGAAGGAAATCTCACATTACTAATAAGGAATATTTACATTTTAACCTGAAACAATGACGCAGGTTTAATTTAAAATTATCTTTCGTAACGAAGAATAATTATTCTTAAATTTTGTGTTAGGATGGATTTCAAAGAACGTTCCCATGAATTTTCTCTATTGAAATTTTTCAAAATTGCCAAATCTTTTTTATATTTATAGAACACTGTAAACAAACTAGGAGAAACTACGAAAAATCTAAATTTTCTTATAGCACAGATCTAATGTACTTTGTATAATAGGTATAAAATGAGCTTGGGCCTCCTGATTGACCAACGCATGACTGAAAACAATAAAGTATTCAATGAATCCTATATCATCTATTAGTATTGAAATCATCCCATACAAATTTATTATACCTAGAAGTTTAACCACCAGACGTCACGATCAAAATGGTCAGATCTCAATACAGGATTCAAGTCTTATGAAAAAGTAAAGTTTGCGTTTCCGTTTACACTCAAAGGATTATATTGTAATATTTTAAAAGGTTACTGAATATTACAAGGAATTAAAAGAAAAAAGAACAACACAAACGTATATCAATATTTTCAGTGATCTTTGGGTAAAATTCACAAAACAGACTACGTTTTTTCATATAGGCCATACGTATATAAAATATTACATGGTACACCTTAATAACAAATTTAACGACCTTTATAAATACAAACACGTGTACATAAGTTTATACCTCAAGAAATAAATGATCATTAATACATATAATTTTGATTAATGGTAAAAAATAGTAAGAGAAAAGGGAATATAATTTCATTCTATGGTTATTATATTGTAATAACCATATTATTATACTGAATAATACTTTGTCACTTCAACTTTGTAATTGAACATTATAAATTGATTATTTTAAAAATTCATGATTTTATTTTATAAAATTAACTTACTTGGATGACCAAAACAACAACCCCAATTAGTTTAAAATTTCATTCAATCTTGTATAAATAATTTATGTGATCAATAAAAATCGTTTGATAGTTAAACTTCCTTAGCAACGACTTCAACGATAAATTTTTTGGATACAGAATTATAAAAACTTTCTCTGAAAATAATTCACTAAGTAAGAATAATCCTAAAAACAATTAAAATTTTCTTTGTTAATCGAGGAACCTATAAATGGAAAGAAACCTCGCCTCGTCTTTTTATTAGTATGCAGGGAATTTTTTTAGAAATAGGGCGTAAATTTAAACTAATTGTTATTTTCAACCGAGCGATATAGCAACCCTTTAGACGTAAAATACATATAGGAATAATTCGGATATTGAAAATGTAATCAAAATGCTTCAATAAATTAAAAAAATCATCAACCATGCGTAATTTAGAACGACTTAACGGTAAGTGTACCTACTCTTTATACACACAAATTGTAAGTAAGCATATTGGTTCATTTTGATGCCAGCGGACTAGCCGAAGGAAAAATTATCCGTACTAGGTCAACGAAATATACATAAAGATTTGAGCTTGGATGTCGATGATATTATCAATATATTCGACGAAAAGTAACGAAAGTGTGAATTTGCTATTTAAGTAAGCACATAAAAAAACTATTTAGTGTAAAATATAAATCTTCTAGTGAAATATGATAGATATAATTTCAAGCTTCACAAGTTTCATTAAAATCTGTTCAATAGTCTTGATATGATATGGAGTGTAGATATGATATTGTGACATGCCCACTGGCACGCCTTCTAGTTTAGAAATCTTTGTGAGCGAGCAAACTAAAATTCTCAAGGTTTTAGTTATTAATTTACTACAAATGTTCACTCTCCAAATTTTTTTTTTTAATGTCTCCTATGTAAAAATGTACTGTATCAATCGTAATCGAGTGCGTAATCAAACTTGAAATTGGCCGATATTCGGATAATCGCATAGCCTTTATTTGGAATAAATTTTTGTCTGAATGAATATAAGATACTTCCATAAGAAGACTTACAACACCACATTGCAAGATAAAACTAAATACTGGCATCTCACGGTAACTGAAGACAGGTTAGCTGTGAAAAACAATTTTCGTCGCATAGTCGATATAGCGATGTCTTTGTTGGTGGGGTGAAGTTCATGAGTTTACATTTTTGTAATTTTATATTTATTGTTGCGTCGAAAAGAGGAGAACAAACTCGAAACGAGTTCATACAAAATATGATATCTTATCAAAATGTGTCTCAATCGACCAGGATCTGCTACTTGTAATGTGATTATCAGTACAAATCACCTTGGTTCGATTTTTGACAGATCTGTTTTAGTTTCAATTCTTTCAATACAAAAAGCGTAAGAGACGTTAATATAATGAGAAGCAAATGTCATTTATATTTCTGTAAAGTTGATATAATGTACCTAATACAACAAAAGTTATTAAGAATATCTCAATTGTAGAATCGAACAATCGTGCAGAAAAATAAAACATTTTGCTTGTGACTGTAAAAATATTGAATGTTCTTAAATATTAAATGGCATCATTAGGCTTACCATAAATATGGTTGCGAAGTTGACTTGACATGTCTCATCATTAAATGGTTTCTGCTTGATTTTCTTCCTCTCTTATGCCAATAAGTGTTGTTTAAATGCCGCTCTCATTTTTAATCGACTAGAAATAAAAAAAAATTGGAAAATACTAAAAATTAAAAATTAGTATATAGGTGTAACTTAACTGTAAGCATTGTTTGCAAAACTATGAAAGTTACAAAACTATTACAATATTTGAAACTATTACAATATTATAGAGTTTTGTATAAAAAATGGTGTAACATTTTTTTTAAATAAAATAAAACATCAGGTTGAATGAGATTGAATACATACATAACAAAATACTAGATTAGCTATTATATCCATGCGTCAACACTCTGGAACACATATAGAAAAAAAACTTCACAGTTAAGATATACCTAAATGGAAACACGAATTACACGCATGTGAAAAACGATTCAAACATAGAAACAGTAAATTATACAAGTGTAACTCCCTGAACTCTTATCGACTTATTGACCAAACACAATTGCTAAATGAACAAAATATCCTTTTGTATATTTTCTTTTTAGCCTTTTATACTATGATAAATCTTTTGTGTGTAAAAGATTTTATCTAACAAAGCACATTTATATCCGCTTACAAATTTCATGTCTATCTATATAAGTATCGAACAATATCCGGTTTTTAAATTGTATAAAATAAAATTTTGTAAAGTGATATATTTAACTAGCTGTTTTAATCATGTAATCCATAGTTTCAGCTTCTTTTAAATTTTCAATAACAAAAAAAATCAAAAGAACCACATGAAACGTTTTTATTTTTCAAATACTATTTTATAATTATTAATGAGAACTCAAGGATTTTTCGAATAAATTTCGATTTTTTCCCCAATTTCGTGCGAGGACGTGGAAATCACTATAGACTCTACGACTTTATGGATTAGTAACGAAATAAATCGGTAACCATATCATATTAATTAATTTCAAAGAATTACTGTGCGAATAAGCTAGTATTTGAAAAATTTCGATTTTTCCCCAATTTCCTAGATCAAATTATTTTGTATTTTATAAATACGTATTTCGACTACAAAGTAGTCATCATCAGTATAAATTAGCTAGTTGTAATGATTCTCTGAGGAGGTGTTACTCGTTGCTGTAACTACTTTGATGATGATATTTATATATTTATATATATAAATATAAATATATATATATATATATATATATATATATATATATATATATATATATAAATGTATATATATATATATATATATATATATATATATATATATATATATATATATATATATATATATATATATATATATATATATATATATATATATATATATATATATATATATATATATATATATATATATATATATATATATATATATATATATATATATATATATATATATATATTACCCGCATTCAAATTAAGTGTATAGTATTTTTAGACGGTGTAAATTAATTATCGAAATTAATTATTAAAAATCCGGTAACTATAGCTTATCATTTTTGCTGTACATTACAGAAATTCAACGTTTTGGTAGTGATTTGAACTACACCGTGACCAAAATTTCAAAATTAGAAATCTCCCTTTAGTTTCAAGATTAAAAAAAATTATTTTTTTGAACTTGTCTACACGTTATAACAAGACCCTTTGATCTTAATTTGAAGCTTTTTAATCTAGCAGTAAATTGATAGACATCATCTTGAAGCATTAGTACGCTATGCATTGATATGTCAGTCAATTCTATGTGACTGATTACACAAACTATAATAAGAAGCATTAAGTATTTTAATTAGTTTTGTTAATGTTATTTATTAAATTCTTAAATTTTTAAATTAGTTAAAATATTTATTATAAGACCTATTTTTTTATTTTTTTATTTATTATTATAATTACAACTCTTTGGATGATTATATTATTTGGATGATTATATTATTTAGTCGATCAGTAAATTTAATTCGTGAGTTTTAATTGTGAGGCATGAGATGAGTGTTACGATTGCTTACTTTTTATACAGAAGTTTTACATTTATATACAAATTCATAATTAATTAAATTATTATTGTTATAGATAAATTTTAAGCGACTAAAGGTTTATTGCATGTTTATGAAAGCAATAGCGTATTGAACGCTTTTTCCAAAATTACCCAAAGCGATATTCTCTCTCTCTCTCTCTCTCTATATATATATATATATATATATATATATATATATATATATATATATATATATATATATATATATATATATAAATATAATATAAGTCATATATATATATATATATGTCATTCGACGCGTCGCAACAAAATTTTTTTTATGTTATCTTTTTATATAAAAATCAAACGTAAAACGGGGGGGAGGGTGCGATTATTAAATATAAAGCTGAAGATTTATTTGTTTCAACTGATAACCTCTCAAACTGGACAGATTTGAAAAACTCTTATAGCTATTAATTTTATTTTTGAGTTTAAAGTTTTCTTTAGAAGTGTATAAGATATATAACACTATCCCAGGATCCTTAGAAGTCGATGAGATCCAAGCTGTCGTTTCTGTATTTTTTTTGAAGAAGTTCCGTGAAAATTAACATGTACTTTGATTATGCTTAGACTTTTTCTATTTTATATACGACACATTATAATAACTATACAAGTGTAAAATTGATAGTTAACCCTTTTCTGTTATTCTCATAAGGAGTTCATACTAAAATTCCCCAGTTAGTTCATAAAGCAGAATATGTTTTCTGACAAAAAATAAACTGAATAATTAAAATTTTCATAGGATATTCATTAATTTAACCAATTCAATTTTAATTATTTTCGATGAAGGGTTTTATGTGGGAGTGATCTCTTATTTTCTCTGTATGTAAATATTGTTTACTATGTTATACAAAAGCTATATGATTATGTTTAATAAATTTAGTATACAACACAAACAAGAATAAAAGGGGAAGTTCAGTAATATTGAATTCAGGAAAAAAATTAAATCGTCAGTGCTGTAACTATCGGAAATATTATGATTTTATTCAATTATCTCCTTAAAGGTTTCTGAATAAAATGTGTGGACAATATTTTAAAGAACTTTCATTAGAAATTTGTGCCTCAAATTTTGAACACTTCTGAATCAGTAGTTTCCAACTACCGCAAAAAGAATATAAACAGAAATTTTCCTTCAAGCTGTGTCATGAATAATATTGAATCAATTTGGTTGTGCACGGGCGATACCTGCAACAGATTCTTAATATCCAACACACAAAAAAACACAATATATTAGTAAATGTTCACAACGGTGTCATTCCACTTGAAACAACACTTACAATTATCTCAAAGAGGAAAATTAAAATCACTACAAAAATTTTATTGACACCCATACTTGATAGTCAAATTTTGAATTGTTTAATTTTTCTTACTTAAAGACTTAAAGACTTAAAAAGAAAGAATCAAGACTTAAAAAATTTAATATTCTGTTTTTAAAAAACTTCTGTCTTAGTTTAAATTTAAATCGATGAGAATTTTTACTGGACCAATTACTTTCAAATGATAATGAATTACTACCGCTGACTGACTTTAGCAGTTATATGAACCTACGCCTTGATATTATAAACTGACTATTACAGACAGCATAAAAACTAGACTAACATCAACGTTCGAGTTCACATGAAGTATCTGTTTTTATATATTCAGGAAAAAAATTATTGTTTTTACAAATTTGTTACATAATTGAAACTTATATAAACAGTATTTGGTGCAGTGATTTCTAGAAATAATTCATTTTATTAACAAAACATTGTACATTTGTTTCGAAGAGATCTTATAAATATAAACAATAAATTATTCAAAATAAATTATTATTATTTAGATACTTACAAATTTAACACAATAATTTAATTTTGTTCTTGATGAATTTAAGTTTGTGTTAAAATACTTACAAATTTAATAAAACGCTCTCTTTCACTCACTGTAACTTTTTTAGTTTCTATTCTATAATAATTTAATAATTTCTAAAAAAGGCCCTAGTTGTTCAAAAATTTTAGTAAACAAATTTTATAAATGCAAAATGACTAATTCATAAATATTTACTCGTATCTAAGAAAATTAATTTTGATAAGACTCTATTTGGAGCAACGATTAAGAGCGGAAATTATGTTACAAAATAGAATTATATATCCTTACTCTCGTTGCTTATCTGACACTTATATCATTTGTATTGTCAATCTAGTACAATCATACGGGACTTATTCCATATAACATCTCTGGCCTATTTTCATTTTTCTTTTGCTTTAGATTATATTTTGGTTATATATCCGTGACGTACAAGAAGTGTGTGTCTATGTCAAACATCTGTGCTACATACTAAGCGATCTTGAGCTTGATGTTTCAGAACTGTAAAATAAGTAAAGTTATGAAACACAATTTTGCAACATTCAGTATACTATAGACATAGCAAAAACTTTTAAAACTGTACTAACTGTATCGGATATTATGTGTGCCAACTCATCATTAATAGTTGTAATATGATATTTCACGTTATAAATATTTTGTTTTATATCTAAAATAATCTACCTACGGTACATTTTCAATGTATTTTCTATTTTCAACTTGTAATATAGGTTGTTTTTAAATGGTTGTATTAAATTACACATTCCGTATGTTTACTCGCGCACCCACCAAACATAAAAAGGAAAATATTCAGTTTAAGCAAACGTTTGTCTGGCAGTGTATATCGTCTATGGCATCGTAGGTGCGAAAAATACTAAAATAATGTTAATGCGATTTTTACTATTGGAATTATTGGAATTAAGCACAAAAACCCAATGGGAAGATACAAATTGTGTCAAAATATTCTTAAAATATTAGTTTGTTATTTTTTTAGTGTTATTTCAAAGAAAAATCTTTTATATTGCCCTAAGCGGAAGGGGCAATGTACGACAAAATAATTCGAGAAATGATATTAGTTTAATACAAAGTGTAGCAAAAGTAACCTCTTAGTTTGGATTGGCTACAGAAAAAGTGAAAAATTTGGAATTTATTTAGTTCAAAGTATAAATCATTAAAAAATTATTGTGTAAACAAAATCCTGCAAATGAGCACCTCCAAAATTGATTCTAAATAGCGCTCGTTCCGATACCATTCACGTTCCAAGTTGATTTGCTCATTTACGCTCGTTATAAGAAGTGGCCATTTGACCGATATCTGCCGTCCTTGTAGTAAATAAAAATCGATAACATATTGGCAACAGGTTAAGGCATAATAGCAATTATTATAATGTTTTGGAATAAATTATAAGAAACCTACCGAATTTTCAAATTGATTTTGATAATTATTTTGATAATGAATATAAAAATGGCCAAATTCTTTTTTTTGTTTGGTACATATAACAAAGCTTTCGTCTTATCCATAAAAAACTTTTAGAAGCTAAATGACGGGATCGTATAGTTAAGCATTTAGGAGATCAGATTTCTGTACAACTATACAAGTATATTTTATATAGGTGATAAAAAAAATACCTGAAGAATAAAGGTGTTTCAATATTTTGAAAAATAATAAAATTTTATAAATTTTAAATATAAAAAAATAATAATTAATAAAATATTATAAATAACAATAATAATATTGTTAACAATTTAAAGTTTTATGTAAACTAATGAGGTGGGACTATTAACACAATATTTTAACATTGTATTAATAACAAACATATTATTTTCTTGTCAATTTTTGAAAATTTGTATTCATATATTTTAAAATTTAAAAAAAAAAAAAGTAAAATGTATTTTAGTAGTTTTAGCTACAAATTAAAATTTCGAATTTATAAATAAATATCTATAACTTTTATAATTTTATTAATACATATATTCATAATTTTTATGTGTGTTATGCAGATTAAAATAACATATTATTTATAGGTTGAAAATTAGATGAAAATTTATTATTTATTTTCCACCAATATTGCTGTAATTCAATATCATGAAACAGATGAAAACTCTTCCTGTTACCTGGTACAGGAATATACTATATTCATATATAAAATATACATTATATGTATATATATGCATGTATATATTCTATTATATATAAACCATATCTATCTCTTACCTTATCCTATATCTATCTTTGTCACGATAATAACATTGTATAATAATTCTATCCTATACTATTCCTTCTTGTTGGTAGCCTTGTTTTAACAGGTTCTTCCGTTGTGTGGCGTTCGTGTTCACGTCGTACGGGTGGGAGCGAGTGTGCTGCACCTCACAGTGCTTTTACAATAAATTTATATTTGTGATGACTGAGACTCTGAGATATTAACATAGCGGTGCAATATATTTTTATAAAAATAAAAATTATAACTATTTATAATTAAGCATATTTAAAAAAAAAAAGCTGCTGTATCAAATCGGTCCCACCCAGACACAACCAACACACACAAAAAACGCAGCTCTTTTGTTTTTCTTAAAGTTTATTAAACGCACATTTCAAATTAAAATCAAGAAACGAAAAATTAATATAAAATTTTTAATGTGTGTTGAAGGTCTGATCTGAAGCAGTTCGTCACTGTGAGAGATGGCACTCGTTTCCACACCAACCCACACCATACCTACAGCAGCAACAATAAGAACAACATCCACCATCAACATGCGGAACAACATTATCACGAGATTCAGCATTATGGAAGAAAATAAAATTTAAATAAAGTGAATTAATTAAAACATCAACTTTTAGAAACGTGTTGTTTTTGTTTTTTTGATTATATTAAAATAAATTTTGTTAAACATGTCGTTCACAATACCGGTGATCAATTTAGAATTTAATGAAGTCAAAGATATTGTATGGGATAAATTAAAAGAACCGCGATATCAGCGAAGATTAGTGCTGGTTATCGTTTCAATTGCCTTGCTATTGGATAACATGTTATATATGGTGATTGTACCCATCATTCCGGATTACTTACGGTATATTGGTGCATATAGTGATGAAGGTGAGGAAAATGTTACAATGCCGGACGGTCAAGTACATAAATCACATCATGGACAGGATTCTGCGACGGGTATATTATTTGCATCCAAAGCAATTGTTCAATTAATGGTGAATCCATTTTCGGGTGCATTAATTGACCGTATTGGCTATGATATGCCAATGATGATTGGATTAACGATCATGTTCTTATCCACAGCTGTTTTTGCATGTGGGAGAAGTTATGGATTATTATTTTTTGCTCGTAGTTTACAAGGTATTGGATCTGCATTTGCTGATACATCTGGTTTGGCGATGATTGCGGATCGTTTCACTGAAGAGAATGAACGATCCAAAGCACTTGGAATCGCGTTGGCATTCATAAGTTTTGGGTGTTTGGTTGCCCCACCATTTGGTGGTGCCTTGTATCAGTTCGCTGGCAAAGAAGTGCCATTTTTAATATTGGCATTTGTTTCATTAATTGATGGCTTTATGCTGTTGTTGGTAATGAAACCAATTAAACAACAAATAAAAGAAAGCCATGAATATCATGCTCCAACCATACCAATTTGGAAACTTTTAATCGATCCATATATTGCAGTATGTGCAGGTGCATTAATGATGTCAAACGTTGCGTTAGCATTTATTGAGCCAACAATTTCACTATGGATGGAAGATAATATTACAACTGATAACTGGAAAATTGGTATGATTTGGCTACCAGCATTCTTTCCACATGTGTTTGGTGTTATAATCACTGTTAAAATGGCTAAAAAATATCCACAACATCAATGGTTAATGGCAGCTGGTGGATTGGCTTTGGAAGGTTTCTGTTGTTTTCTAATACCATTTGCAAGTTCATACAAAATGTTAATGTATCCAATATGTGGTATATGTTTTGGTATGGCATTAATTGACACAGCATTATTACCAACGTTAGGATATTTGGTCGATGTACGTTATGTATCGGTGTACGGATCGATTTATGCAATTGCTGATATATCATATTCAGTAGCGTATGCAGTAGGGCCTATAATTGCTGGTGGAGTTGTAGAAGCAATTGGTTTTACTGCATTAAACTTTTCAATTGCATTCTTGAATTTAGGTTATGCTCCTGTATTAATGTATTTACGTAACATTTATGATTTTAAACCATTCGAAAACGAAGCAAATATTTTAATGTCAGATCCACCGGATAAAGAATATCAAACATACTCATTGCAAGACCAGAAACCAATTAATAATGGTACAGAATTTAAGAATCATTTAGAATATTCACAGTATCAAAATATCGATGATCAAAATGCGACCCAAGAAACAAATATCGATTATGCCACACAGGATAATGAAGGAGGCTATCAAGGTGGATATCAGCAAACAAATCCATATCAACAGCAACAAAGTAATTATCAACAAGATTATGATTATCAGCAACAAGGTGGATATCAGCAACAAACATCCTATCAACAGCAAAGACCACAAGCTGCTGTTGCGCCACAGCGACAACTACCACAGCAGCCAGCTGCTGCTGGTGATGCTAATCCATTTAGACGGCCTGATCAACAACAGCCTCCTATGCAACAACAGCAACAAAGCGCTATTAAAAATCCTTTCCGGCAAGGATTTTAAACTCATAATATTTTTATATACATTTATTAGTTATGTATATAATAGACTATTTAAAAGCTATGTACAATAAAAACTGTTTTGAAATAGTTATGAAAATACTTTTTATTATTAAGTTTTACTGTATAATTTATTTATGAATTTACAAGTTCACAATCTCAAAACTATTAAAACCTTTGAAAGTGCATCAGTTATTATTTAATGGTTAATTATAACATAAAAAATTCATAAATGAATTATTATCAACATAGATAGAATTTCGAATAACTTGTTTTTATTTGTCTTGTTAAACTTTATTCAAATTGAATTGTTAAATAAAAAAACTAAAAAACATAAAAGTCTAAAAAAAAACATATCATATATATTAAAAAAAAAAATAAAAAATTAAATAAATCGCTTTTATTATAAATTATTTAAAAAAAAAATAAAGTTTATATTAAACAGAAGATATATAATAATAAATATATATATTACTTAGTATCAATTTTAATTTTGTAGAATACAGCATTAATTTCTTCCGAAATTTATTTTGAATTTTAATCAAAAATTTAAAAAAATAAATTTTTAAAATTAGACTTACTCCTGTGATCATGTAAATTTGTTTTGTATTTAATTTCTGCAACAAAAAATCAAATTATGGAATTAAGTGTAGAATAGTAAGAAAGTGAACCAAAGAGATTACGCATACATATCATGCATAGCATTAAGACATTAAATATTATCCTCAACATAAAAAAATGAAACGATATAAATATTTCATACTTTTTTAAAAATTATAAAATACTCGATTTTTATGGTGTATTATATAATATATTCAGATTAAAAAAATCATAAATATCGTGTATTTATTTATAATTATTAGAAGTGTGATTCAGGTTGTCGCATTTTTTTAGTTGCAGAATATATATACTTAGGTGTATTGAATTAAAACTAGAAATATATTGTAGATATTGTATTTATTTTTCATTTTTGTTGTTAAATAAAAAATTAAAAATGACAAAAAAAAAAAACACTATTTTTTAAATTATAAAAATAAAAATCGTTTTTCAACATATTGAATATTGTACTTATTATTTTTAAATTAAGTATAATAAAAATATCAGCCAAGACCACATTAACATATCAGAATCGTAATGATTCACCAAAAAAAAAAAAAACATATCGTGATATTTCGATATAATTAATTAATAGGTTTAGGATAGATTTATCAAATATGATAATAAATGTATATTGATTTTAGTATTAATTAAATTAAAAAATTAATATTAAATTAAAATAGCTTATTATTAAATTAATTTAGTTAATATCGCGCTGTTTGTAAATTAGGTTTATTTTTAAAAATATGGATACAATTCGATTCACGTAGCAATTTTCTATTTCTTCAAAAAAGGAAATTCTTATTATAAAGTAAATATTTTCATTTTTTTATTAATTTGAAGTGTCTAGTAAGAAAAAGGACTCTAAAACCAAAACAAATACGTATATGCTGAAACACGTATTTTCAATTATTTTACAACTTTTCATAAATAATCCCAACCCCCGGCAAATATACAACTTATGGGTTTGCCTGTCCATGCATCCGTCATCAAGATAACTCAAAAACAAAGAGAGATTGCTAGCTGATGGCATCCTTTAGACCAAAAAAAATAAGTTTCAGATCAAAAAACGAAATCAATCAATTTAGTTTAATGGCTCCGAGACCCATGTATAAAGCCATAAGAGATTGAAAAAAAATCTAGCACAAAAATGATGATCTTTTTAGATTCGCCGAAATTAAATCTCAAAGTCTTAATGATTATATATAGAAATACACATGTCACATATATTAATTTGCCTTTCTTTGTTCTTCACGAAAAATTGTTCTTTTAAACCACATGGAAAAACACAGACAGGCTATTTAGTGTTCATCAAATAACATCTACTCATAGAATATACAATGGGTAAAACGGGATACTTGACACTAAAAAAGCCGACAGAAACTGAATTGAGAAATGTCGAATAGTTTGACTCTTAAAATTAGCGGGGAATTTTTTAACAAAGAATTTTATAAAAATTACCCTTCAAATCGCAAGTATTTTTAAAAAATCTATCAAATATATATTAATATAAAATTAATTCAAACATTCTGTATTTGTCACAATTCAGAACAATGTTATTTAGGTTATGGATTTTACAAATTTAATAATGTCATTCGAATATGTGACACTAACTCATGGATAACTATAGAGAATGTCATGCTATGTATAAAAAAAGAAGAGGGAACTGTGAATTTAACTGTAGATGGACTTTTCGAATATGGAAAATACCCTAGAGAGTGTGCACTGTGTTGGTACAAATATTAATTTAATTTCTTTTCATGTTTTAACGTTAACAAACGGTAATATTATAATTAAATTATTTTAATCATCCTAATATTCATAATTAAATTATACTTTTCCTATTAACAGAATAAAAACTGAAAAATTTAATTCGAGTATGATTCGAATTGTATCTTTATAAATAAAATTTGCTTTAAAACGGCAACATAATTTGACACTTGAAATCATATCAAATTAATTGTACATAAACAGCATGACTATAAAGTACATTTACATTATTATTACATGTTTTCACAGAACAGCATTTTACTACAAGAATACATACAAACAATAAAAAGAATATTAATTTCATCTATTGAATCGTACGAGCGGGCTTGTAATCAGATTGGATTTTATTGGAAAATATAAATTTTTATAATGAGAAATTTTGTAGATATAATAAAATATATGATATATACGAGATAAAAAAATAATTTTCAGTTTAAAAAAATAATCAAATTAGTTGAAAAAAAAATAGTTAGTGTGAAATACGTTTTTTGGAAAAAAAAACCGCCGGAAATAATTGCTCAGCTATTGTGTATAGATTTGACAAAATTTTTTAAATATCAGCATGCGAGTTAATTCCCCTTAATTAACCAAACCCCCTTTTTGAACAAAATTACACACATTGTATTGCATGTGCATTATATACCAACCAAATAATATTCACACCACCTATATTACCCAATTGTAAATTTTCCTAAAATCCAAATTTGATAATTACTAATTAAAACAAATGTTATGGAAATGTGTAATTAAAATAATTGTGTATGTTATTATGTTATATAAATATCACAACAGCAATAACTACTAAAAGATGATTTATGACGTTCAATGTGCTATATCTATATATGAACATCAATTATCATAAATCATTCTGTATCTTATATAAATATGAATAAAATAAATAAAAAATATTTTGTATTATACACATTGCGTAAAAATGTTAACCATTCGAGTTTAAATAAAACATCGAAATTATAATATTAAATGTAAATTTAACTAAGTGTCCTCCTATAATAAACAAAATAAAAAGGTGCCTGTAGCGTTTAAAAATAACTAAAACAAAAACAAACAAACAAACAAAAAAATGAAAAATTAAATTACACGAAAAATGAAACAAAATCTATTTTCACTGCTCTTTCAGATTAAAAAAACAAAATAATTTATTATGTTAAGTGTTGGTTTTATTAATTTTCAGCATTTTTAATTTATTTTTTAATGCATGTATAATGCAAGCACAATTATTAAAATATTATTATATTCTTACTGAATCGTTTATAATATGAATAAAATTTTTATCCTTTGGGCGAAAACTGTGTTATACATTAGCATTAACTTATCAAAATAATATTGGATCCACAAAACGAGTCATTTGAATGAATATCATAGTAATTGTTTATCCTAACACAAATATTTTTCTGATTTCAAAATCCTTACACCATTTCCTTGTAGGGTTTAACATATGCACTAAATATTTTCATTGTTCTTCTCAATAGTTTTAAAATATTAAAAAATTTAAATAATAAAAACTGTAATAAAATTGCATATCCCCGTTAGTATAATGTATAAAAAACACTATACACAAAAAGCTCCCCTCTCTCAACATATCATTTATGTATGTATACGGATTGACCCATTTCTTTGTGGACTTGACCTTTTTTGTTGATAAAACATATTAATTTTTGTACTTTAAGCGATATAAGAAACAGAGAAAATTATAATTTTCATAAATGTGTATAAGTATTATACATGCAGTTAAAAAAATAATAGATTTTCCTGAAATTGTCAATAATGTAATTATTAAAATATAATTAAGTAATAAAAATGAAAACAAGTGTTATTATCAAATATTAATCACAATAAAAAAAACCTAGTAGTTGTGAAATTTTTGTGTCGCCTTTAATAAATACTTATTACCATATATTATACGGCCTATTTTTAGTGAAAATTTAATTTATTTTTAATTCTTCAAACTAAAATAACGTATATGCATATTATAGTATATTTGCACTGAAATACCTTTGAAATATGACACAAACAGAATTATTAGCCACCTCAAAATTTACATATTGATAGTTTTTCATAGATAGAATCAAATCTTAAATGGATTAACGATATTCGAGGCGTGTGGGGAGAGAAAAGATCGATATATGTTTATATGGGTTAATTAAACCATTTATTGGTATACTTTTGCAAATGAAATAAATGTTTACAAATTATTTTATTACTTTTAAAATAAATTTTTATTTAGAATATTAATATTAAACCCTCAAAATAAAATGAAATTTAATCTTATTCCTCTAAATTCCTGCTTACCATAAACTACCAATATCCAAATTCAGCCATTTGATAATTTTTTGGAAATAATTTTAATTTATTTAGGTCAAATGTACTATTATATATTAGTTAATTGATTAAACAAAAGATATGCTCATTTATTTCGGAAAAAAATATATATATATAATAACAAATTCATTGTTTTGTCTTTTTGTATATTGTAAAAATATCTTAGTGAGGCTGGGAAAAATATGCAATTTTCACAATTAAGTAAAAAAAAAAAAGCTTGTACATTAATAGATAGAATACGTTATTTCAAATATTATATTATTACCTATTATTTTCATCATATCTCTTCTTACTAAATGTATGTTAAATATTATAAATATAGATTAATATCTTTCTCTTTTATTATTAGTTTTAATTTTTGAAAATTATTGTGAAATCATAGTTACAAAATAAAAAACAGTTGTGTAAAATAAATATAAATATCCTAACAAAAAAAAAACTTAGTTACAAAAATTTATTGTTGTTAAATTAGTAGTTATAGTTCCTAAGAAAATAATCTAAAAAAAAAAACAAAAACAAAATAAGTATAACGTGGATTTTCAAAATATCACCAATAAGCATTTAAAAAGGTAGTTGACTGTTAGTGAATTGTTATTTTATTGGTTGTCAGAATTTATTCGATATTGGTATTGATAGATTCTCTATCTCCTTGAAGCTTTTGAGATAAATATAACTATAAAATTACGAATTTAATAGTACTTGTAGGTATGAAATTCCACAAAAAAGGTTTTCTATTAATTTCCACAAGCTTTCCCTTGCCCTACATTCATCTATTTATTTTTATAAATACATGTTCTCCTGTCAATAAAAATAATAATCAATTAGTGTGTTCGAAAAGAAGTAAGCGCAGATGATACACACTGTATTTGACTATCTATAAACTTACCTTACAGTCTGAACACATAATTGATAATAAAAAAATGCCAATTTATACAAAAAATCGTAAGCAGTCGTGAGATCTATCATGTTTTGTTTATAAAATTACTGTTTTTTTAAATATGAGAATATACTTTAAATGTATTTTGAGATTGAACGTTATAAAATACAATATAGATGAAAATTAAAACTCAAAAACTTGATTAGAATTAGAACTCAATAAAGGCGATGGAGGTAAAATCTAATTTGACACAAAATATGAGTCAAAAGATTGGTACATATTAAAATTAATGTCAATTAAACAATTTGATGAATTTTACCATTTATTTAAATCAAGACTTATCGACTATCGTTCGCAAAGATTATTATATTAAATGCATATTGTCCTATATGCATTTATTCTGTCGTTTAATATTTAATATAAATATAATTTCGTCTATGTGTAACGGCATTGTATTTTACTCTCACCATTTTTTAGTCAGTCATATTAAATTCAAAACACAACAGGTAATATTCAATAATAAAAAGTTGAACATATTACGTCAAACTACAACCGATACATTCCACATATTTTTCAGTCTACCGACTGAACTTGACTGTGCATGACTATGACTTCCGACAAGCAACTACCGACTATACAGAACGCACTTAACATGTAACGATACATTTCGACTTTTCGTATGGCTGGTGCTTTACTACAACCAACGACATATAGGTTTCGGTGAAAGATTCATCAAGTATATTTCATTTGTAATTAAAAAATTAAATTTTTTAGAAGTAACGAATGCGCATCAGCAAGGTATTTTGATTTCTTCATTTGAAACGTTTTCTTCATGAACAAGGTACTAAAACTATTATTTGATATCTTGAAAAAACTAAAGCTGTTTTTTTTTTAATAAGCTAAATAGGATAGTTCAAAAATTCTGATTAAACAAAGATAGTCATTAATGATTAGAAGTGACATTAACTCATTATCTCTTTAGAGATTACGTGTAAATATTATAAATCAATATCAACCAATGTTTAACACTTAGAACTTCCATTTCCTCTTAATTCTCAAAATCAAATTAATGAAAAACTACCTACAAATTTTGTAGGCATAAAATCTATTCTTGTTCTTCTTCCACTAATTTGATCAATTACCTTTTAATGTATTGTGAAAATCACGCTTTTTTTTCATGTCAAGAATATTAATTATGTATATTGAAATATTTTATTTTAATTTATGCTGTTAAGAAAATCCTTTCTTTCAAAATATTAAACCACCTTGTTCAATATTAAAATTATCTTAATATACAGGCATACGAACCAGTATCCATTTTTTTTTTATCAACACGGAAACTTTTTCATGTAATTCAAGTCAACCGGAATTATTATTTTTATATATTTTAACCGGACTGTATTCAATGTTTGTGTAATTTTTCTCGTGAAAACCTATATGTGTGCTGTGTTTGTTAGAAAGTTGTTTGTACTTAGTTCTTCTATTTCTTGAAACTTGAAACCTTTTCTAACGAGATTTAAAAGAAAAAAAAAAGAAAACTCAATGAATAATTCGTTTTTTTTTGTTTGTGAGTATTTTTGTTGTAGGAAAAACTTTTCTAATAAAGTAGGACATATTAACATTTTTCTTGTATTTGAGAGAATATGATACTCGACATTTAAACTATATACTTTTTGAAAATTTTCCCGCAACTATAGCTCAGAATAGTAATCCAATGAAGCTTAGCGTATTTGTGCGTGTATGAAGATAAATTCAAAAGATGATATATTAAGGAAACCAAGCCACTTTTTCAAATTTCCATTTATGGTAGTCTTGTAAAGCAAAAAAATTTCGTTTTGAAAAATTGACTTTTCCATTGGAAAGCAATGGAAATATTTAACAGAGTACAATTTATCATCCCTCAATGACAAAATTGATACTGCACACATATCAATTAGAATATCATAAATAAATTTTTTTTAAAAATTCTGGCTATTATTTTAATATCTGAATATTAAAGATTATTTCAAAGGCATTGCGCAACAAGCATTTAACTTTCCTATTTCTTAAAATTGTAAATTTCAGAAGATGTTAAAATGTTTAACATATCGAAACATTCACAGCAGTTTATTTCGAAATTTTCCTTCTTAAAATAGACAAGAACTGGGGATGATTTTGTTGGCGAGTACAAGAGATTTTATTATTTCCAAACTGATCGAAGTCTTAAATTAGCTCTTAGTAAAAAGAATTCGATTAACAATATTTCTCATCAGGTCTTCTATCTTCTCTCATGCATTTATCTCCTTCTTTAAGCTCTGATTCTCCAAAGACTAATTATGCAGAGGGTTGGTTGTTGCCAATGCTATTGCTTTCAGTTGAAGTAAACTCATGCAAAAATACAAAAATATAAATCATTCAAATAATAAATTCACATTAAACTGCGAAAAAAATATTTTGAACATTTTAATCCGAGTAGTACTCAAGCAAATAAGCTCAAATGATTCGAATCGTCGATATTAATGATGAAAATTTTTAAAAAAAATTCATAAATCTTCATAAATGCACTTCATGAAATTTCTACTTTATAAATTCTCTTTGGCTTGAATAACATTTAATATGATAATTTGGCGTAAAAGAAAAATATATAGAAACATGTGTAATTAAAAATAGATGTATTCCATATATCCTTTATCAACTCTATTAAAATATAATCTACAACTTAATTATTATTAAAATATAATTATTTAATTCTGTATGTATGTATCTCATTATGTTCAATTATTATTAAATCTTATTAAAATATATGATTAAATGACAAAAGAATTTAATTGTATTAAATTTAGGACCTAATTATTATTAATTTACATTTCAGATGAAAGCAACAAATTATTTTAAATAGTACTAAAATGACCCAACAGAGATTTATAATTAAATATAAGAATAACTAACTTAAAGAAATTTCATTGGTAAAATTGATTCAAGTATTATTTTTTAAAATTTAAAAAAAAAAGTGTTTTTGTATTGTTCATTATCATGATTTTCCTGCGCATCTAAGTGAAATCATCAGATCTGGAATGAACAAGCTTTGAAGGCTTTGAAATATGTTGAAAATACTATTTTAGTGGTGATTATAGTAAGCAAAAGGTGTCATTTCAATCCTCGTAATCAAAAATAACTGTTTTAAATAACTTATACTCTTATACTGAGTATTTTCAAAATCAGGTTTTATTAATTTTTATGTGTCATCGAAAGTTTTGATATTGAAATATTACTATCTCGTACCACATTGATTATTTTCATATGAAGCAAAATAAAATATAGAGCACTGTACCTGCAGAAAGTCCTTATATATTATTATACCTAGAAAAGGAATAAATAATAAAAAGGGAAAAAATTCGTAATTTGACCGTACATCTACTTGAGTATATTGTTGTTAACAAGTGCAAAAACTCCTTATAATTTTAATTACTATTATGTACATAACATATTATCTTAACATCAGTTAAAATAGTATGTATGTATGAATATTTCCATAAATATAAAGCAAAGTATATGTAGCAATACAAGTTTAATTTTGTACCAGAGCAGAAGTATATTACGTGTAAGTAATAGTTGACCTTCTTTTATACACCGATCCCAATTTTATATATTAATCTTGGCAGCTTAAATGGACAACGTTTGACTATTTTTATAAAAAACATGGCCGAACTGTTAACCTGTTTCTGTATAGAAATGTGTGTATATTAATAAGTGTGCATCAGTAGACGGTGATGGTGGGTAGTGCAATAAGTTATACTCTAACTGTATGCACGTGACCCCGATAATTGGGAACAAATTATAAAATAGGTTAATAACCTACAGTTAACCTAACGTTACTATTGTTATTTCTGATTTGGTATGAAACATTGTGATTGAGAAAAATAAAAAAACGTATGCGGAAAAATCATTATTTGTCAAAAGTTTTGGCTTAAACGTGCTTAAAACCGTTTTTAAATACTATTTATTTCTGATTTGGTATGAAACATTGTGATTGAGAAAAATAAAAAAACGTATGCGGAAAAATCATTATTTGTCAAAAGTTTTGGCTTAAACGTGCTTAAAACCGTTTTTAAATACTATTTATTTCTGATTTGGTATGAAACATTGTGATTGAGAAAAATAGAAAAACGTATGCGGCAAAAACATTATTTGTCAAAACTTTTTGCTTAAACGTGCTTAAAACCGTTTTTAAATACTTTTACAGGGAAACATCACGCAATGATCATAAGAAATCGTTGCAAAGTTATTTCAAAAAATTATTTTTGACAATTAAAAATATTTTATAAATATGCGGTGACATCAAGCAATACATGTACAAATTTTTATATCCGCAAATGTTCTTCAATTCTACCTATCGTTGTGTTGAAGTCCAAAGTAAATTTTTTGTAAACCTGGTTAAAATGTAGTAAAATAGTTTCCTGTTCGATAAAATCTTTATGTATAGAATCAGTCCATTACATCAGTATGTTTTGAAACTTCAAAACCTCATTAGTAAAATCATTTTGAAGTAAGCATCGCAGGTAAACAAACAGAAAGGGGGGTACATTTTTAATAGCTATTTAAACTCTCCAATCATTTAAAACGAACATTACAGTTTTCTTTGCGTAAAGAAAATAGCGCCTAGGATTAACAGTATTAAATCGAACCATGAAAAATGAACATGACTATACTTTTATCAAATTCTATTTTCTGTGATAATAATTATACAAAAATGTTAACATTTAAAATAATAAAAGGAATTTAAAACTATCCAAAATATTATTTAACATATAGATCATTTATATAGGTATCAGACATGTGCCGGATATCTGTATTCGTGGTTATCCACAAGAAAAATAAAGATTCGAATCTATTTTCGTTTCTTTTTCTGCGAATCTTTAACGGATCTTTTGTATTATTAAGTTCCATTGCGTGTATGAATTTATGAGTAAATGTAGCAATAAAATACCGTTAATACATTAAGATGGGATTTAACTTAAAAATAAGTTATTTGGAAAAAAATTAAATTCAAAATATTATGCCGATTGATTTGTTGAACTGGGCATTGATTAACCTTATCCGTGTAAATATATGCAGATCACCATTTTTAACGATCCGGCACATTCTTGATAGGTATATATATATATTTCTTAATGGAGGTATATTGAATATAATTTTATTGGTAAGATTATAAGTATTTATACATTTTTTGTAATATGGTGTTACAAAAATAATTTTTTTTGTTACTGCCATCGTCAATGGACAATAGAATTTAAGCGTAATTTAATTTTTTTTTAATTATTTTATTTTATTTTTAGTTCCAATTGTTATTTAATTTCCATGAAATAGAATTTAATAAATCTGTAGTCATAATTCATTTTTCTTTACTTAATTCTTGTAAAAAACATGAAAAGAAAAAAAAATTTGTTTTTAATAAAAATTCAGTATAATATTATATTTTGACAACTTTCAAGCTACTTACAAATTTGCCTAAGCAAGAAAATACCGCCGATATATAACCCCAAATTTGGAGAAAATTAAAATGTTTTTTCTAACTCAGATATAGAAAATTATTTTACATTATTTATTATATTATGAAACGTACAATGCAAATTAAATCCCATGTAGATAGTGATTGGGACACCCTTTATAATGTTTACTTGTACATATTGTTAGTTAAATTATTTATATTATTGTGCTTGCCCTTTTTACAATGTATTAAGGGTTGTTAGTTCATTATTTAACAATGTATAATTTCGTTAGCTATGTGGTTCTTGTGTATGTATATATGTATGTATGTACGAACTACGTGTACGTGTCTGTAATGTATTAAAATGTGGGTTTTAGTACGTGTAGAATAACGATGTAGTATTACCTCTATCTTTTGTTAGTTACAAGAATTATATTTAAACGTGTCTACAATATTTAATTTCTTAAGTTTCAGAATGAATGAAACGATAGTTTGAACTTTTACGAGAACGAAAATTTTTAATAATGCCGATTACTTTAAAAGTCTTTTAAACTTTATAAAATTTCAGTTCGAAGTTTAAGATCTAACAAAAGAAACCACTTTGACTCTTGTTTACTTTTTTTATGCTCGACCTACATAATATATCACAGTATATTAATTTTAGTCCAAAGTTTGTAACGCTAGGAAATATGGACCGCACAAACAAAATTTGGTATAGGTGGTCATAGATACATCTAATTAGTCCATTGTCCGCCCATCCGTCATCACGATAACTCAAAAACAAAAAGGGATACCGAGCTGAAATTATGGTGACGTATTCTAAACAAAAAAGAGAGTTTAAGTACGTGAATGAGCAAACTCGATCCATTGGGTCCACTGGATCATTAACCTTACGTTTAAATTATAAGAGATAAAAGAAAATACAAAATGTTTATTTTTGTAATACAAACAACTTTTAGCATATTATCACAATACATATATATTATTATACAAGGACATAATATGTATATCTGTATAGACTGTATATCTGAATAATATATCTAATAATATGTATATCGGAATAGTATTTATAGTATTTTATGAATGATTATTAATAATAGTCCAAAAAATAATCAATCATATGTGGAGTATCTATACAATTCGCTCTGTTAGTTGTTATCTTGTCTAATTTTGAATCATCAAATTTTAAACAACTGTGCATTCTCCAGATTGACTGACCGAATAGTATTCATCATTCAAATCTGATGAGTGTGTGTTATGCCTTTACAAACTTCCAATTCATCCAATTTGAGGGTTTAATAGCACATTTGATAGGTACCCAAAGGACCTTTCTATGTTCATTAAACATCAATATCTTCTATTCATTGAACAGGCGATATCGATCTTTGAATGGAGAAAATCTCATATAGTTGAAAGTCAAGCTAAATATCCGAGTCTGCTCTCCTCCATCTCATCTAATTTGAGCATTTCAAATGAAAGGTCTTGAGTCACTGAATGTTCTATAGTTCTGAGGTGAAAACGAACCCTCTGTTTTTAGAACTGGAGATATTGGGATAGAAAACTATCACAACATTACGTTTGACTATAACTAGGAGAAACGAAAAAGATTTAAATAACATATACTAGAAAGGTTCAAAATAGTTGATATAGTTGAAATGTTCAATGTATTATTTTTAAAAATTTAATACAACTTTTGTAGCCATTTTCTTTACTTATTTTTAGTTCAAAATAATTATAAGTGCATTTTTTAAAAATATATGTTTAAAACACCCTCTTATACCAATTAAAGTGAATAACAACAATTACATTTGTTAGTCCAGGGCACACAGTCGTGTATTAATAGTCCTAGTGCGTATCTTAACGGATTACACTCAGTAAGTAAATTAAGATTAGTTAGAGAGACAGTTTCGAAGAAATTAAATATGCAAATTTTTTTTATCGAACGAGGTGAGGTCTATATTATAACTGGGCGGTTATATATTTCGTATATCTGTATCTATCTATATTGGTTCCGCTGTAACTTTCGAACGCTTTGTTCGATTGTGATGAAATTCGATTGGTAAACATATTAATGACACTCAGAAAATTCAATATATATTTTTTTTTCCCTTTAAGAAAATCACTTGTTTTTTTTTTTTAAATAGTAACCGATTTTTATTCTTATTTAATACATTTTTATTTGATGTTTTGACAAGTAGTATTTAATTTATTTAACTAAGATCAAATTTTGGGTGGTGTCAGATATCTTCTAAATTTTGTGTACGTATTATTTATATACTTTTAATTAACTTCTGAGTGAGATCTGCAGTTCACAGGACATATCTTAATAATCTCAACGGAAAATATAAAAGCAAATATCGTAAATTTTTTTAACAAGTATACGGTAAACAGTAGTAATTAGATTTAGTTTGTAGAATTTCCATTTTGCCATTTAAACTGAAAATTTTATACATTCAGTTTGTTTCCCACTTTAGTTAATATCTTCAACATATTTTTACGTTATGACATCAATTCAAAATTAAAGTTAATTCAGTTCAGACATAATTTATCATTCGAAAGATATTTTATGAATAAAAAGTCTGTATGATTTCTAGACAAAGTTCTAATAACAAATAATCTCAGCTGTTTTATGAAAGAAGGTAGTTGCGCAAATTTTGACCACTGTAATCTTACAAATTTCTACTCAAGACAGTCATCCTTACATAACCATCAATAAAAGAGTAATATAGTTTTGGAAACTATTCAGCATTATACCCTGTATTACATATAATTATATAAGCAATTCACAATATCATTAAATGGATAAAACAAACTGGAAAATTAAATAAAATGTTAAAAAGAAATGCACATAAAGCATTATTACAAACATACAAACCTAAAAAAATAAACACACTAAACAAATACTGGAAGCAAACATAAATAAAAACAAAGTACTAACAAAGCTCTATTCATGCTGATGAAGTTCGTAGTAAATACTATAACTATGGAGTGGACTTATTATTAAATATTTATTTTAATGAATTGTAAATAAATATAGGGAAAAAGTATCATTCAAAACATTGATAATTTTAGTACGAGAACTCTAGCAATGTAATTATCAACCATTTGTTTTCTTTTATTATTTAACATTTTTTTATTAAATATTTTCTTCAGTCTAAATACTCTATTTTGAGGTGAGAACACTATCTCATAAAAACTCTGTTACATCCTCAAAGATGATCTTTTTTAGAAAAATAAATTTGATGGGTTTCAATATACTTCTTTGGTATTCACACAAGCTCAATAATTCGCAGAAGAATGAAATAAAATGATTTTGCCTTTGCTGCTTTAAAGTTTACTGAATTCTTTTTTTTCATCTCTACTTATAATAAATATTCTATAAAAAAATTATAAAATATGGCGTTCAAATGTTTTGTCTAGATCAAAAGTATTTTAATTTATTAACGTATAACTAATTTTAATAGGTTTTAATCATTTCATTTAAACTTTTTCGTTACCTTAAAAATGAGTGAGTGAAATCAAAAGTGAAATTGTCATTAGATAGGTGTAAACTGCAATCAAAACGAGGCATTTTGAATAAATTTGATCATTACTTTATAGTTACAGAATTAAGATCAGTGCTTAATATCATCACTTTCATAAGCCTACATGTTTATTATGAAATTGTACTTATTTCTAGAATTTTGTTTTTGTAAGAGGACAGGTGTTTAACCCTAAAGAGAAAACAGAAAACACTCAAGTTGTTGGTATAGGGAATTTTAAAACATTATTTTGGCATATATTATTATGCAACATATTCAGATAGACATGACCAATAGACATTACAAATAACTTAGATAAAAGTGTTTTAATTTCATTGCTTTTTGAATAGTGTGAGTTCTTAATAATACCGATGATTCCTATACTATACTCATTTATGAAGATACAAAAAAAATATCAACCATTGCGTATGTATAGATTTATACGACCGTACAGTATTGGTTCATTCATTCAATCAATCAAAATAATTTAATTAATTAATTGTTAGTCTACTATGCTGTTATTATTCATATATTTCAAAAAAAAAAAAAAAAAATTGTGAATGATATGTTTTAATGAATACATTCAATGGCTATTTGAATTTTATTTCAGCTAAAAATAATTTAATTTGCTATCAACCTGAAAAAAATATCTCATTTTACTTTCCTGAGCTTAATATTTTGATAGTGTATACATTGCGATGATTCCAGTTAATTGTATTCTGTATTCTGTATTTACAAGCTTTTATTTTCGGCTTCACCTATCTAGCTTTAATCAAAATGTCTAGCCAGTTTTTAATTACAAAAATTCAAATCCGGCCACATTTGGTATACATATGCAAGTATAATGTTATAACGCCAACATTATAAAGCTCGATTATATAAATTTTACCGACGCTTCCACCGTAAAAAATTCTTTATAAAACGTTTAATATAAAAAGTTACTAAGAATAACAATGGTCTATGAATTCTTCTGAACATTTTAGATTGAATACTTCGAGCTTTTATATATTCTCACCCATAAAGCAAATTAGTATTAAGAAAATAGTTTTTATTTTCTAGGTTGTATTATACTTTTGAAATGAAAAATATCTTACATGTCTGATCATTCAAGATCTCAAATAGGATACATATAACGATAAAATTTTGTCGTCATTTTGTGATAAAATTTCAATTTTATATTTTCGACCCAAAATGATAAACAATTGATCATTAAAATAAGTGAAGACAAAATAAAGTTATTTGTTTAAATCCCAGCAAATCTTTGAGTATCAATATTTGAACTACTGTCAATATGTCCATTTCGATGAAGTATTTACTATAACAACAATAATTTTATTTAATTTTTATTAATACGCTACGTTCATTACTATGCGAGGATTCTACTCAATTAATAAAAAATAATGATAAATGGTATTTTACCATCCACTTTCTTGTCAAGTTCTATATCTGGGTAAAAACATTTAAGACAGATACTTCTCCTACTAAAGATTATCGTACCAAGTTTCAGTTTGCCAAGATTCATTTGAATTCAAATTTTGTGAAGATGTTCCATCTCATTCAAATATTTTATATAAAACTCCATTCTGCATTTCCAAATACACTGAGCTTAAAATACCTTTACATCGTAAGAATTTTTAGTGTATGAAGGAATTTAAAATCAATACCTTTTTCTTAATAAAAATAATGAATTAAAATACGTATTTTTATGCTAGTATTTGATTCCCTCATCGGTGGATCCAAGAAGAAAATTGCCACGGGTGCCAGCTAGTAGAAATATGTCTTGTGTCTTATGTCTTGTGTCAAATGTAGATCCGTTCCAGAATTATGTTGTAGTTTAAAAAAATTTCTTCTTACAAACTCTAAATTACTATAGTTTTTGAACATTTTTATCAGATTTACTTCATTTAATATACAATAATATAAATATAATTAAATTTTTCCCTCGTATATTTCTGTACGAAACTGGTTTCATATATTTGCGTTTTTTTTTTTAATGGAAATAAAGCTTTACTAAAACTTTATGAATATTAATAGATTTAATATTAATATATGTACCTATTTTAGGATGTTAACGTCATAATGCCCGGAAGGATTTTCGTGGTGCATACATTACATTATATTCCTATTGTATACATATAATAATAATAGTAATCATATTTTCCGTTTGTATTGTTGGTATATAATAATGCTCCACCCTCTATCAGATTCAGTTCCTGACATAATAATTGTATTTACAATGTTAAAATTTAATGGAAAATTTTAGAGAAAATATTAATTATTCTGAATTCCAGATTGGTAATGAAAATAATATTATAGAACAGAAAATTTTCGAATAATAAACCGACTTACAATCACTAAACATTTGTCTTTTGGGTGATATTCAATCACTAATAATTCATTTTAATCGCCACACCTTAGATATGAAAGTATTATTTCACATTTAAATGGAACTTAAAAAGTTAAGACACGTAAAGAACCCTATGTGACCCACTTCCCAATGAAAGAAAAATAATCTAAGATGCTACTCTTTAAAATTGATGCACGAATATGCATGCAAAACATCTATCGTCTAATGAATAGAAGAGGTCAATATTTCATAAGGTTCATAAGTTACAAATAGACACGTGCCGGATATCCATATGTATATCAGTATCCGCGAATATTCTACCAAAAAGATCGGTGTCCGTATCCGATACTTTTTCGGCGGAACTTGAACGGATCTTTTTCATCATTATGTTTCATTACGTATGAATTCATAAATAGCAATTAAATACTGTTCAATCCCTTTAAAATAGTTTTTATTTTTTACAAATTGCATATTTGGCAAAAAAAAAATTCCATTTTAATAGAATCGAACTTTGGAGCAAAAGATAAAGGTGAGAATTTCGTGGTTTTCGTGTAGTGCAAGTTCAGAATTCCTATGACACCTTATACACGAAAAAAGCGACGTCTGTTGAAAACAAGAGAATGTTCTACATGCCCGGTATAAAAACAGAAACACATTGACGCACAAAGCTCTTATCGAGAGAAAAGTTTTGCTATGATTTTCTCACCCTGCATATTTACGGGTCACTGAACACGAATTTGCAGTTTGCGTACAAAATTCTTGACGGAACATTGTTTTCTGGGCATTTTTTGAGTAAATTTTTACACTTTTTTGAGTTTTTAGACTTAATATCAGAAAAGAAGCGATCAATATTGTTATTGAAGGAAGCGGTTAGTCTTCCAAAACACAATTTTGATGACAAATTTAGGAAATTTTGTCCAAATAGGCCAAAATCTGAAAAAAATCAAAATTTGCTCAAAAAATTATCCAAAAAACAAAATTTCAGGCAAAAGATTTGCCGGAAGCTTCGAATTCCTGTTTAGTGCCCCCAAAAATATGGAAAGTGAAATATCTATAGCTAAACTTTCTCAACTAGCAAGAAAATCCCAATATATCTAACCTTCAAATAAAATGGTTTATTTTATTCGAGTTTATTATGATCAAATATTTATTTTATCCAATTGCCGATATAACAAAAAAAAACCATATGTCCATAAATTTCAAAATATGTGGACAACTAAATTTTTTACGGACTCAATAATCATCAAATTTAAGCTGTAAAAATTTTTTAAAAGATATTTATTAATGATTTGATATGCTTATAAGCATTCCGCCTACCTGGTATTGTATAAGATCTTAAAATTTTAGCATTAAACACATAAATTCTTTTTATGTTTACTAATTATTTCATTTGCGTTCAAAAAACAACTCGATTTAAATTTTATTTTGAATAGTCCCGATGTAACGAAACCTTAATCTTCCGAGACTTAAAAAATAAAGACTTTACATATACTAGTTATAAGCCAGAATAAATAGGAAATATTAATGATAATACTGAAATGTAATAAATATTACCTGAATATTTAAACAAGAAATATCATATTTCTCAATTATTTGTTACAGTTGGAATTACATTAATTATTCAAATAAATCAAAATATTTGATCCTAATAAAATTTTCCATGGCTTAATAATGATGAAAATTTCCATATTTTAAATACAAACTAAATGCACTAACTAATTCTGACTAAATTTTCTACCGATACTTTTGCCCTCTACGACAAAAAAAAGTACATCCGGCCCTGGATTCTTGGACATTTTCTTACTTTAAAATTGATTGTCTCAAGAGAGATAGTTTGTACAGTGGTTTTATAATACCTACGATATGTTAAAAACTCTTTTCTTGTTAAAATTTCATAGTTTACTCACTTGTCACTCACTCCAATAAAAAAATTCACCCATTGTGTAGTAATATATAAATACAATATATTTACATTTAAAATGACATACACACGTACAGAGCTTACACATAAAGTTATAATAATAATAATAATATAAAAGCCTCCCTCGGGTTACAGTTTTACTATTTTCGTTTGTTATGATGTTTTGTTGTGTCTTTGCATATAGCATCCATTGCACAGAGTGTCTTAACACAACAAGGTATTATAAATGTGTTAGTCAAATAGGTATGAACAGTTTAAATTATTCTCTTACAAATCAAGGACTATCAATAAATGTGATATCTCAACATTTTTATGATATTTAAATACCTCATCTTTATAACAATAATAAAATTAACAGTCAAATCGATTAAACAAATGATAATAACGTTTTATTAAATATTTCGGAATTAAAAATGGTTTAAGAGCAGGCGCACACCATAAGATTTTCTGATCTGAAATTCTGATCAGAAAATCTGATGTAACTAAATAATATGTATTTTATATAGACACCGTACACGGTAAGATTTTCTGATCAGAAAATCTTATGGTAGGCGCGTACATTTAATGCTGTCTGAAGTAGCTTAAGAATTTCTGATCAGAAAATCTGATGTTACATAAGACAACATCATAAGATTTTCTGAAGGAAGCCATCTGTTTGTCAAAAAAGTAATTAATTAATTAGTTTAAAGTAATCGTTATTCACTGCCATTTATATTACGAACTTCATTGTGACCATTGTAAGTGATCTAAAAATTTTATTTTAATTTAATTAAAATAACTTATTGACTAACAAAAAATATAAAATGGAAGACATTGAACATTTAATAAATGAATAAAGCGATTAACAATAAGTCATCATCATCCATTTTTATATTCCCGGAAAAATTATAAAATAAATATTCAATCACAGAATGCGCTACAAGAATATAGATCCGACTGACACGAATCCGATCATATCATGAATTATCGATAATATTTATTATTATATAAGATTAGATACGTACATTTTAAATAAACTTTTGTCTGTCGTAAACCATCGTTTCGAAGCCAAGTATGATAGCACTTTTGGGACAACTTGTAGTATACGCTTGGTACATCATTTTAACCAACCATTCATACATTCGTCTATATGTACATCTATCCATCCACAGGGATTTAGTGAGACTAGAGGATATATAAAAGCATATTTATATTTTTGCACTCAGCGGGATTCCATGAAATTAAGTTTACGTGTTGTAGGTAACCTACACTTTGTTATAAACCAGCCATCTAGCCAGTATGTGTGTGTGTGTGTGTGTGTGTATTTGTATGTAATGTGGAACCAACACTGCCATGTGTAAATTTTATCATCAAATTTAGAGAGGGGTAAAAATTTGATATTTAAATATTATTATTTATTATTAATATTTTATGCAAGGAGATTTTGTCTTTCATCCGGAATATATTGTTTGATATACTTTAATTCAGTTGATTATCAACAATTCTACAATGCTGAATGAGGTAATAAATAATATGAGAATGGAAAATTTTTCAATGTAGAAATATCTTCTTCATACAATTTACTCTTCTCGGTATTTTTATATTGTCATTATAAATATTATCATTAGTGCTTACGAAAACTAAGAGTTTTAATATCAGGTATAATTTATATATTATTAATTCTATTTAAAAGTTCTACCGTGAAGTTGCCAAAGTTTTTTTAGTAATTTTGCTTTAAACTAGCAGGTCCCAGTGATGGTTTTCTGTGATATTTTTCATATCAAAACTAAGAACAATAATTTGTCAGTTTTATCGAAACATTTCACATCGAATGTAAAACACCGCATTCTTGATAGCTTCAATAGAAAAGATGTTGATAATTTTACCAAATTTTCCTATAAAAAAACTTCTAAGTTCCCCTTATTATTCTATACCCAATGCAAAAAATCACATCGCTTTATCATGCCTAAACAGATATAATTGCCATAAATATAATCATAAATTGTTTCCCATATAAATATCCAATAAGAGAATAAATGTCCCCGTTAGCTGCCCTGTTTTCGAAACAAAAGAATTGAATTTTAAACTATACCGTCTCTAAAGTTGGGCCGAATTTCACACAGTGGGGATATTTGGCATTATCTATTGGATGCCTACCCAACTTGGATAACAAAAGTTGTTGGAAGGTTATATAATAAATAAATAAATGACTTACATCGGCATCTGATACGAAAGGTACGAAAATTGTTATCAAAGCAGTAACTTCACAATAAGACAACAATGGGATTTATTGACAATTTAGTAGAAAAATCGTGAATTTTTCAATATAAAAAGAAATATTCGGGATAAAAAACTATCCCATTTTTTAATTTGGAACAAATCACACATTAAAAAATAAAAATAACGTCAAGATCGTATACATAGTTTCGAAGTTCATCACGGAACAACATCGAAACACAGGCATTTTATATATTATGATAGTAAATAAAAACTCTTAATTCAAAATGTGAAAATGAAAATCTCTATTTTCTTGAGGCGAACACATTATAGCAATATAACGCAATAGAAATAAATGTACTTAGTATGTTTCAAAATAAGAAAATCTATGATATTTCTTGCTTGATAGCTTATTCCAAATAAGATGTACGTGGTCTGTGTTGCCATTCAACATACCAAGAATCCATAAATAATAAAGGAAAGTGCTCGTTTAATTTCCGCCATACGAGGATTTTTTTTTATTGTGAAAAGATGATATTATTTACCTAAATAACAAATCAGCTTCTGCTGAATGGTCCTAAAAACTTCATATTAATTAAGTTTGTAAACTTTAAGAAGACAATCTCTCTTTAATATTCATATAGTAAAATTTCTTATTTCCCATCCAACATATCGGTACTTAGTACGTTAATTTGATGTAAATTTAACTGCAATATAAGTAGAATTTTAGAAAATCTTTACTCTCAAGTTAAACGAAACTTATCTTCGAGAAATTTCCATATAAATTGATGAACCAATGCTATACAGAATAAAATGAGTTACATCTGATACATGTAAAGCATACTTGATCCTATTTCGTCTTTTCAGATTTTCTGTCGTTAGCCATTTAATACTGATTAATACTGTCAGTATTGACACTTGACGCGTGTGGTATACATATCTTTATTGTCTGGTGTGTTCGATTCGATATATATTGGCGTGGTGAATGAGTCAGTTAGTTATATTATGTTTGAAGGTATTCTAAAAACTTGTGTAAACTCAATTGGCCGTAAGCAATACGAAACGGCTTTACTAGGCTTTACTCTGCTATATATATATATTGTATTTTATAAGGGTTGTTATAACCAGAACACAGGGTTGTTAACTAAAACCACACAAACTACCACATACAATAATAATGTACACACACAGACACCATTTTTATATGTGTAACTGAATGGGGATCGGCTATGTTAATTTATTCAACTGAGTGGTTTGTAAAAAAAACTGTGCTGCATTCACCCTTAAAATAGTGATGAGCAAAGCAAGACCAAAACCAGACGGTCTCGGTCTCTTGTTCTTGTAATTGCTGCTCAGTCTTGGTTTTGATTTTGGTGTTGCTCAAATACTTGGAGTCTTGGTCTTGCCTACATAGTTTTGGTCTTAATCTTGCATGGTCTTAGATATTTTTGAATTGAGCGCTATGTTTATAGTTGTTTGTTTTTGTATAATTCGACTAATTTATTAAACTGAAAATTTCAAAAACATTTGTACCACGAAGAGAACATTTTAATACTGGTACATACATCTTGACTCATATATGTATCGGAAGTTGTTATTTTTAGCTTATCTTGCATCTTAACTTGGCCTTGGTTTTGGTCTCGTTCATGATTGTTGACCAAGATTCCAAGACCAAAACCGATTATGCTCATCAGTAATTTTTAATATAGGGAATCTCTGCATTCCAATCGACCAATTTTTTATTTATTTATACGATTGGTCAAAAGATCATGAATTGCTTATTCAAATATGAATCTAAACAGTAAGAGTAGATTTATTTGTTTAGGTTGAAAATATAATATTTTTATTTCTTTAGATATGTCCATCAATTCTTGAGACGTGTAAATTAAGTTTGTGCCATCAAAGAGAACAATTTAAACAATGTTTATTAATTAGACAAAGAATTTTTTTGTAAAAACAATAGTTTTCAATTAATTTAAGTAGGAAAATGGCTTTTCCATCGCATTATTATAGCTGTAATCGAATGGAAGTTACAAGATCCTATAGAATAAACTCAAACGAGATAAACTCAAAAAAATCGAAAATTCGGATTTTCTCTTAAATGGTAGAGCTTAAAAAAAATTCAACATTATATTTTTTGTTTTGTATTTAAATTGTAAAATCAGCTTTTAAAGTTTTGTCAGTTAGTTTTTCAACATCATGTATAAAAAGATTAAAAAAAAAAAAAAAAAATACAAACTTTTTGAGAAAGCCAATCCTCCAATTTAATTATATTATATAAAAACAATGCCTACTGTCATTTTGCATTTCGAAAAACTAATGTAAAGAACCTCGAAATATTCAATAGGGAAACCAAAAATTGAAACAAAGAGAGTTGAATACTTGTCCTTATTTCTCACATCTGCAAATAACAATCAATTGAATCAATGCTTGTTTGGCGTATTTAATTATTATGGTTAACGTTTTTATCTGATTCTCCAATAGGCTTACAAAGAGAAAAGTTACCTTTTTATTTATAATTTTCCACGTCTATGGAAAAATCGTTGTTTTAATACGAGATATTTTAATTGTACTATTTAAATATTTCTTTGGCTTTAGAGTTTAATATTCTCTTCCAACTTCTTCCCCTCATTTACTAAATCTATTACTATTAATTTGAAATACAGACATGGAATTTTACAGGAATTCCATTTATTTTTGTATAAGTCCCCTGCTTTAAACGTTTCTACTTTTAATTGCGCGATTGTAGTCTCCACCTATTGAAAATTACATCTATTTTCTTCGACTCAAATAAACAACCTTTTTCATGACATAGAAAGTATTTTAAAAATCAATAATGTATCATATGATACGAACTTCCAATGGCATTTATAGGTCAATTCATGAAATATAAAACATATTGATATACTGTAGTTTAAACCCTGATAGCTAAAAGGAAAAGCTAAAAAATACGTATACCTTTAAAATTGTAGATCTAATTGACTGGATAATATTAAATCTATCGTGCTATATAGACGATTTAGTATTGTATAATAATGTGAATACTCTATGTATTACCATACTTCAAAGGTTTCATATAATAACTGTACTAAATGATTCTCCTACCATACATAATACAGTATAATATACCTTTTCTCCGCTTCTTTTCAGAACATGTACGAAATTTTTTTTATTTAGAAAAAAATATATTACAAAAACCAAAGAGAATCCAATAAAATTGTTGTACGATGAACTCTATATAATACGAAGTACAGCAATTTCGAAAAAATGAAACTGACAGAAAAATATACTGAAAAGTAAAATAATTATTATAAATTGAATACTAATAAATATAATTGGTCACAAGGGACTTACTTATACAAGTATTTAATTTAAAATGATTTTATTCTTTTTAATTCATTTTTTTTTTTTTTTGAAATCGCTTCTATTTTTTTTTTAATTTTTGTATATTAGTTTTAATTTTTATGGTTGTTTTTGCACAAAAATTTGTCTATTGATTGATATACAATCACAAAAAAAATTGATATTCCCCCACCCCCAATCACTTAGATCTGGAATTTATGTCAATCATTATATGGGACCAATCTGAAAACGTCTTTCGTTATAGATTAAAATGGCTTGAATAGTGATATTTTATATTTAAAATTATATAGAATCTATTTATAGTTAATAAAATCACCAAACAAAAATTTTCAAATAGAAACTAAGCTTGAGGCATTCGTAAGGAAAATCATCCATTCATGATTTTATTATGTCAAAAGTTTCCCATCACTCTTCGTTAAAAACCAAAAAACCAAAAGTATACTCTTTGTCAAAAGTATCTCTTCCCGTTTTGTAGAAAATATTTTTCTAACTTTCGAAAAATTAACATCTTTAAATACTAAAATATTTAATGTATTCCGGATCGAAAAGAATATGACTTGTATATAAAGAAATTAACGCAAAGGGCTTCTTCCAAAAAAATTCTGAAAGATGAAACTTGTTTTTACATTTTTCGTAAAAAAAGCGATTAATTTTCTAATTGATTTCCCTTGGGCAGCATCAATACTACATGGAAGGATAAACAAAATCGTTTCCGCAACTCGAGTGGTCAAAAATGTAAAATAAAACCGTTATTTACTTGAACGTGATATAAATCATATTCAAAGGCATGCACATTTTTCCTGTTGGGTCGTTAATTTAAAAAAAATAATTTTCCAACAGAGATGTTAAAATTTGCGTAATCTAGAAAATGAACTAATACCATTAACCAAAAAGTAAATAATTTATAAATATTTAACAAATATCTTTGTAACTATGTCCCATTATATGGCAAAACAGCAATTTATAATTGTTGAACGCTCCAATTAAATATTTGTTATGTTAGAATACATTTAGATATTTTATATTTGTAACAAAATATTCTTGATGTGAAGGAACACTGTGAACCTTAAAGCGTTGCGATTATATATGTTTTGATCATTGACAAGACATCCGAAGCTGGTTAAGCACCAGTTATATATTCTCGTCAGTTCAAAATTGAACATTAATGTATCTACAGCTTTAAAAAGTTATTTTTAATTATCAGCATATTATAAAATTTATTATTAATTTGTAATAAAACATTTACTGGTAGATCCCAGTCTTTTTTTTAAATTTTTATATTTATATCATTGTTTTACAAAAGCTACTTTTGTTATTCTTAGATTAAAAAATTATTTTTATTTTTTGAAATAAAAAAATAAATACAAATTAAAAGTTCTGAATTAAATATTGTATTAATTTCAATATTATGATGTATCCTTTTTTCATTGCAATACACATGAAAATTATTGCTTTGCAAATGTCGTTTTAATCTGCATGCTAATAGATCTGCCATATTTGAAAAAATCGTTTTGAGAACAAGTTTTAAAAATTTTTGAAGTTTAAATATATAGTACCTGGATGTCCGAGCTTTGCTCGTTATTTATTTTTTTTTTATAAATTGTGTTTTTTGGAAATTATATTACGTCGAGGCGGAAGACGAGTCCAGCACGCTAACACTTAGCCACTCCAATCACTTTCAATATTAAACAAATATATCATTAGATTATAAAAAATTATACAATTATAATAACAAAATCTTATTTGAAAAATATTATTCACTTTATTGTGTTGTTTTGTTGGGTTGGGTTGGGTTTAAAATGTAAAAAGTATTAATTAAACTCGTCGATCGAGCCGGTATTCGAACGCGATATCTCTGTATAAGAGCCTTGCACGCTAACACTTAGCCACTCCAATTACTATATTGCTATAAATATTAAACAAATATATCATTATATTATAAAAAATTATCGATAAAACACGAATAAAATGACATTTTTTGATTAAATGATTCCTAGCTATATCGATTTATCGCCCCCGAAACCCCATATACAAGAATTGCTCATTTAAATATATAAGATGAGATATTTAGATTTATATTCAAAAGGGAAGTGTTTGGATGGTAGTAATGACATTATTAATCACAAACATCATATTTATGATGCTTTTGGTGTACAAAATTGTTATAAACTTCTAATTTATTTTTAGGTAATCTTAGTTTTTAGGTAGTAGTTTTTTTTTAGTTTTTTTTATATGAACTACTACACTTAAAAGTAAAGTATTTCGCCTCCTTCCCATACTTTTCATATTATATTTTAAATGATGTATTCTAAAAATAATAAACATAAAAGACTCACCACTATATACTATACACCGGAACTAAATAATGGAGCTTTGTACTTAAATAATAATTTATTAATGTTAGAAAGCATGCATGATACCAATATAACAGATGTTATAATAAAGTAACTGTTTCAGTACGGTATTACTTGGGGGTTTATTTGGTTATACAATATAATGCGAACATTGCACTAAAAAGTCTAACAACGTAAGTTCAAGATAATGTAGGGATACCATTATAAAATAGCTCTTTATAAGAGTTCAAAACGAAATTTGTAAAAAATTAGTTTGCTTTCCCAGTCATTTTAGGTAGAAATTTTAATGCTTAAAAATAATTTTCTAGAGACAAGTACTGGAAATTCATAATATGTCAACGATCAATATGAAAGTCCTATGGATCACATAAATTAACTATTTTTAGTCTGTGTAGTATGTCTAGACTTAAAGGTCCTTAAAAAACCCCGGAAACTGCCCAATTTCGTCGTATGCATTATCTGTCTGGTTGACGTTTTAAAGCGCTATATTTTCTTAAAAAATATTGATCTAAATTTATATTAAAACAATGATTACAGGAAGTGAAATTACGGTGTCGAGCGTCGATCTACCTTATGTTCCCGCAATCGACTAGTCGACGATAGGCAGTTTTATTCTACTTTTGAAACCTTCTTTTTGATTTAAATTTGCATTATGAAACTTATAATTAATAAAGATGACGATCGAAAGCGTCCACGGAAAGTAAGATACATGCTCGGATAATTAATAAGAAAATTTACAGTGGAGTAGATTAAGTTCTAAAATAATACTACCTACAAGCCGTAAACGGTCCATGTAACTGATTCAAAGGATTTTCATATGACCGGCTCTTGGACATGCAGAACATTCATTGTTTTAAGAAAATAAATATAATTTGCCATATATTATTTTATTGTAAAAAAATCTTAAAATTAGTAACTTTGGGATAAAATGACTCACAGTAAACCTTAAGTATATACTAATAAACTATTCATTGTGCTAAAAAACAGCTGCAAAAGTTGAAGAGCATTTGCCTAACGCGTAGTATTTTCCATCGTGGTAAATTAAATGGGCAGCCAAATTTAACAAAAAAAAAAAACTTTTTGGTACAAAAGTAATAAAATTGTTCCAATTCCTTACGACTACAATCTACTTGAAATGAGAAATTTTTTTTTAAACATTTCTTTATGTTAAAAATTTAAGATACGCAAATGCCTATGTTGTTAAATAACAAATTTAAATATAAAACAGCACAGATTTTACAGGTAAAATAATCAAAATCTTTTAAAGGTAAGTATACAAAAGTAGATTATTATTGTCCATTTGAATACACAAATTGCAAGTAAAAACTAGAAGGTTTCCAATGATTTTGTTTTTTAAAGTGTAATTATACAATTTCGGAAGTAATATCGATACAAATAAAAATTGGTTCACTATTGAACTTTTTACCCTATATTATTAATGTACAAAATTATATTGTAAGGGTCTTTTCTTTTTTGGCTCTTTCAAAATTTAAAGTGTGTGTTTTATAAGACAGGATTATATTACTATGAGGCAGTAATAAAATTTCGTCATGACGGTACAACAATAACACTAAAGCTTTCCATATTTTTCGTCAAACTACAATAAAACGAATTTTTAAAAAAAAAGTTTTAGTCCAGTATGATTGAAGCGATATTCGGAATGAAAACATTCATTTATCGGTAGAAACCAATTTAAACCCATGTTTTATAATGCGTTTAAAATTAATAAAACTATGGTAGGATATTATGCCACAATATTATTAAAAGGTATTTAAGATTTATTAAGATTAAAGGATCAAACTTAATTACATTATTATACTAACATTATTAGTATAGGGAAGAAAATAATATTATATATATATATATATATATATATATATATATATATATATATATATATATATATATATATATATATATATATATATATATATTATGTTTTATGTTATCTTAGGCGTACTATCATATCATATTGGATTTTATATTGTATTACAATGTATACCTTTAACGTTACATTATTAAATATCGATATTTAATAATAATGTTTACTATAGTTTATAAATTAAATTTTTATTTTTTATTTATTATTATATTATAAATAAATCAATATATATATACTTATATTACTAAAAAAAAAAATATTTATGTCACCGTTAAAGAAATAGTTGTATCATGTATATGATTATGAACGAACATGAATTTAAAGTTATAATTTAAAAATCTTAAAAAATAACTAAAATATGGACGTTAAAAATTCTTAATTAAACAAAGAAGCAGATATGTATAAATAACGTCATACATACTCCATATATTCATATATTCTCCAATAATTATATATAATAATTAATACATATGGATTTCTTATATATTAATTTCTTATTTGTAACCATAGAAATATATAATATAATAGAAATATATAATAGTACATTCTACGATAAGAGGTTCTATAGATGTCCATGGCTCTTGTATACACTTATATACACTTTCCTTTAAAATTTAAGATAAATAATGTTAGTATGCACAAATGAGTTGATTGTGAATAAAAAATTTATATAAATTATATTAATATTCAAAAATTTTGTTGTAGCAGTTTACTATAGGAAAGTAATAGTCTTCCATATTGGAACAGATATTTGGCTGGTTAGAATCACCTTGTTTCCAACTCTAACTAATTGCAAAAATTTAAACGAAGTTTTATTTAATTTAATTTCAAATATATTTATCCTAAAAACGGCGAATGGCGTCAAAGGTATTCTTACAAATTAAATTAATGAAACACACTTAATTCGACAACAAAGTTATTCTTTTTACACTTTTTTCTAATAAATCGACGATAAAAATAATAAGGAGAATTCTATCTTTAACCACTAGTTCATGGCTTGCCTATAACGTCTAATTATGCAGTTCGTCACTTCATATGTTTTTTCCACCGGAACATGCAAATTTAGTATTTTTATTAGTTAAATTAGTTAATGAATGTTATTAATAAGTGCTTTGTATGTAATGTAATATTCATTATGCACACATTTTTAGTTTTTGAATTAAATATCAGAATAGGGTATAAGTAATGTTAATTTCCTTGTAATATTTTTAAATAAATTTAATTTTTGCAAATTTCATAATTTATTTTTTATTATCGAAAGTACCCTAAAAAAGTACTAATAAATATGTAATAGGATGTTTTCATTAGCATTTTTGAATTATACACGTTTCTACAAAAATATACCACGTAGGCACGTATTAACTTAAGTATAATATAAGTATAATTTCAAAAAACATTCAATAACAAATCATTTTTATGGAATTTTTCTGATAAATAATAATAAACTTGTGCATTATGTGTATTTTTCTCGATTTTAGGTGATTGTGTAATAGTTCAATATATGTTTTCAATCATAATATATATATTTAAAGTAAGAAAGTATTAATACTTTGATTTAGCTTTCGCTTATATAATCAAAACTGATTTTAATTTATTTTCAAAGCATAAAATAATTTCCATTTAAAAAACGAAAAAGCCATTATACATATTATATAAATAAATAAGTTGATAACTTTCTTGTAATCTGAATAAATCTCTATTGATACGAGAAAATAAAAAATATACAAATAAATACACATACTCATAAATATATATATATATATATATATATATATATATATATATATATATTATATATATATATATATATATATATATATATATATATATATATATATATATATATATATATATATATATACTTAGAAAAGTCAATTTCAAATGTTAAAACATTATATATTTTTTTCGTAACATGCACCTAATAAATATAATCATATAAATGAGAAAACTGTTTCTTTGACTATGACATAAAGAAACTTGAGCAACATACAGTCGACAATATATATATATATATATATAGAATGATTATCAATTCATTCTCTGACAGAATGGTAAGTGATCAGTTTACGTTTGATAACATTTACCAACATGTATACAATGCCCTAAAAGCTTGGTCTTTTGACGGCATAAAAAAGGTCAAAGAAGATTGTGGCCACACTATTCCTAGGGTTAATTAAATACAAATGTGCATTAAGGAAAATGGATGTCAATGAGGCAAGCTGACTTTTGAACTTTACCGAACTCTTCAAATTTAAATGATTCTTTCACATGAATGAAAGAACTATAAGCTATTAAAACAATTAAATTATAAGTAACATGTTAATTCTAAATTATCAAATGAATCAATCGTAATTTCAGATTTCATAAAATTGTGTTCTTAAAATCACTCTGGATAATATTTCGAATATGATGAACGAACTTAAATAAAATACAGCAAAATTGGAGATACCGTCACCTATCTCAAATATTTTCTCTACACCGCATATTTGTATCACTGAAATATCAACCAGATCTAGATCTTTTGTATTTAGTTCATTAGCCAAAAGATTTTTATAATGTGACTTACGTACTAATTTTTTATTTTTTATTTTACATTCTGAAAAGAATGTCATATTATAATCAAAATTTGAAAGGATAGATTTATAATGTAAATATTTCTTGAATGTTGCACTGGGCTTTTTAAGGGAGGATTGTATACAAAAGTAATGATACCTGTATCAAATTTTAATTAATTTCTAACTAAAATACGACATAAAATTTTAAAACGATATTTACGTTCAATATAATTTGAACTCAATTTGAAGCTGGATCTTGAACTTCCGGTTATACGCCCGAGTAGATAGATTAATTCAAATGCAATTGTCTTTAAAAGAAAGTCACCTTAATTCAAAAGATTCTTAAATATGTGTCATGAAAAACACGTCAGTCAATCCGAAGGTTTCCAATTTTTATTTTAGAAGTCTGATTTGTGTTGGATGCGCAGGTTTATGAATTAAACATAATCATTTTTAACGAAATAAAATGTTGAAAGCGATCTCGAGTGTTTATGAGCGGGACTTAAATTTATATGATACTTCATTTATTTGTGAAATTTAAATGATATTTAATGCTTAACATGATCATTGGAACAAGCTTTTTATAAAAATAATCGTTGGTAGGTAATAGGCACAACACAACTAAAAAATAATTAGCAGACTAAAAAGCATTTTTTATAATTTTTTAAAAATTAAAGACAATAATGTAAGATGAAGAAAGATCATTCTATATAATGTTTGTATACATGTAACATAACGAGTAACACAAAATAGGTTAAGATGTTGTGAATTACGTGTGGGGTAAAAATGTTGTTGGAAAAAATAATGAAGAAAGGAAAATAAGAATTGTAAGCACACATACATACACGTATAAAAAGGGCTATTACATTTTTATTCACGTATACACAAATCTTCTATACACTGTATCTAGTTACAGAAGCAAGGCATTATTATTACGTGCATTGTAAAGGGTGTACAGTTGGTTCTACCGACTTGTTTTATCATGTAATACTTATGTGTAGTACAATAACGTACTAACTGAAAAAGAAAATTAAAATTGGATTGTATTTTAGTGCATACATTCGATATATAAAATATAGGTATAGTTAAAATTTGATTTACTGTTGAAATTCACTATTTTCCTACGCAAATGAATTCCCAAAAAACTTGCTAAATACTGTTGTATATAGTTAGAATAAATAACCATTTTTCTTAATTATAATGATGCTTAATGTTTTACAAGCAATCTTTTTGAAAATTTAAGTACGATTTGTATAAAACGAACGAAATTGTAAATGGTAAAGTGAACGTCATACAATTTATTCAAAAACTTTCAATATAGTAAAAAACTATCAACTTCGATAACGTACCTTTTAACCTTATCCAGTAGGAAGAATTCGTAATGAAGCCAATTTTGTGTATCCGTAAATATGAAATATCTTTACGTATCAAGATCGCTAGAATCCAAAACCAACGTTTTTAGAGAGATTTCTGTGTATGTTCATGAATTGGAATTTGAAATTTTAATCTCAATTATTTCGATAATAAAAAATGATATTGCCAATGAACCACTTTCATTCGACACGTAACTATATAACTTGTAAAGAATGATTTTACTGCAAAATCAATATAACCGTTTTCTAAAATTAACAAAACAAAAATAACTATATAGGTTAGATGTATTAGGATTCTTAGAAAATATTTGATTTTCTCACCCTCCATATTTTTAAGGTCACTGAAAACGAATTTGAAGTTGACGGAACTTTGTTTTCTGGGAACTTCTTCAACAAGTTGAAATTTTTTTTGGAAGACTAACCGTTTCGCCTTTAGAACGCTCTCAAGAAGGCCCTTATTTTTTTGTAACGAATATAGAGAAAGTAAAGTTTCAATAGTTAAGTATCACAGCAAGGATCATTTCCGATAAAATGATGAATTTCAAAAGCTATGAAAATATGGCCTTTTTGGGAGCGCTGTAATGGCAAAACGGTTAGTCTTCTAAATAAACGTTATGTATGAGAAATATTTGAATTTTTTTTAATTTAATTTTCTAAGCCACGGGCTGGTAGAATAAACATTTCGTTTAATATATATTAGTCAAAAACTGAAAAAGCCTATTATTCATATAATAAACAAATCATAGTTTCTGTAATCTCCTTATTTAGTAAGTTCGTCATGTAAACCTTGCGGGTCACCACATTCAAAACAAAATTTAATTTTCCATATGTGATATAATCAAATCAATATTATTAAGACGAGGTAACTCCAAGGCGAAGCATGAGCTTTAAATACTTTTATAATTTTCAAAATAATTGTTACAGATCCCTAAAATTTACAGGTATATATAATGACATTTCTTCTATTTTATACAATGCATACACCAAAAAGTAGGTACATAGGCCCCATACAATGAAAGAAATGTATAGAAGCGATGTGTTCATTTTATATTTTTTTCCTTTTGCTTTTTACCATTAAAAGATTGAAATGAACACAATGTTTGAAGTCGAAACTGAATAGCAATTTCATTTTAGGGTAATTATTTAAATAATTTTTTAATAAATAGTCATTATATATGAAAGACGTTGAATACCCGATTATTTTATTGTTATTTGTTTATTTTTTACTAAAAATAAAAAACTGTAAGATTTAGAAAAATTTTATTTCTTTAAGTAAATTAATTTCAAATGGGAAAAATTTTATGTTTTATTTAAGGATAAATTATTTTGTAAAATGCATACATAAATTATTAAATACATAAATGATTAAATTATAAAATATATAAATTATTTTGTGAATAATAAAATACATTTTAATCGCTGAATAATATCCTTCTATCAGGACTATGGTAGAAATTGAAGATATAATTCACACAAAGATAGTTCATCAAACGTCGAAAAAACTTTCATTAAAGTTTATATATGTGGACTTTTTATTATCGGGTGAATTCAGTTTAGTAATCCTGTAAAGTTTTTGTTCATTAATAAACTAACAACCCTAAGTTGCGATTTAAATAAAATACCATTGAAATCTAAAGTGAAAAATATCTTCAAAATTCCAAGTGAAAAAACCTTTTAAAAGTCAGTTTGGTAAAAACAATTCATTATATTTAATAAAACTTATTTTTTACTTTCAGTGAAAGATTTAATGTTCTAGTCGATATGGCTTAGATCACTTTGGCGCTTGGTATTAGATATTAATTAGGAATCAGAGAGCCTGTAAAAAGGTTTAGATTTTTATCCCATTTTCAATGACTGATTAGTATTATAGAGCTTCCGAAGATAAAGGTTTTTTTTTCGAAATTTTCTCTTCATTTGGTTCTTTTTTCCGATATCAAATTCATAATTGATTTAGTCAGAAACAAAAATTTCAGACTGCAATTTTTCCAGTTTTTCGTTTATAACAACAAAAATTGTCTTTCTCAGAATTTTATTCCGCGTCGAATAAGCTATCTCCCGAAATTATTTTTTTTTAATATTATTCGCAGATATTTCACTCCTGGACTAGACTTAATGACTATTGCTACCTAATAATGTTAAATGTGCTTTAAATAATACCATTAATATGAACGCATTTGTGTCTAAATAAAAATTTTAAAAGTATACAGATTTTACTACAACACAATAATTTGTGGTATACTAATTTTAATTTATTAAATAATTTCAACACCAGTGGTACTGCAGATATCATAAATTTCAATTAACATCAATTTCAAATTTACTCAATTTACTAAATGTAAACGAGGTTTGATAAAACTATAGTGTGAATTAGTTTAAAATCTGGAATGGTGGTTGTTAAACAATGACCAACAGATAAACTTTTTTGATTGACACAGAATTTTAAAATATTTCTCAGTTTTTTATGTCCTTGATTTGTATAATGTAAGAATAGGATTGTTCCTCTCGATGTAACTGCAAACAATATCTATTCGTGAATTTACTAAAAGACTGTGTTTAATAAATTCACGAATGTGTTTCTGTAAACAATCTGAACATTTTGTAATAATTCTAAATACCTATAAATTATTTAAAAATAATCACACGTGTCACTTAAATAATGACTCAACAATATTGTAAGTTTTTCAGTAAGGCATAACATTTTATGGCAAAATATTGATCGTCGCCTGTTTCCCTGGAAAAAATTTACCCTGTTTAATTCAACAAACCATCGGTTACAGCTCTTAATCTCAAAAAAAAAAAAGCATGTATTAGACAGCTGCTTTCTAGACGTTTTCAATTTTTGGAAGTTAAAAAGAAAGTAACTTATTTTCATAATTTAGATAACATATTTTTAATTTTTTGAATAAATTTTTATATCATCATTTGTTAAATTGTTAAATATTATATAGAAACATTCGTTTTTTTAAACAAACAAATAAAACTACCCTTACTCTAAAGATTTTCGTTAATATAAGCAATAAACACCAACCAAGTCTGTTTTTACATTTATTGGTTCATATATTTGTTAAAACTGTTCATCGTTAAATATTTAATAAATATTTTCGACCTCGTATTGCTAAATTAACTAATGAAACGACACTCAATTGAATTACAATATACTATTCATTAACGTGGAATGTCTGCGTACAGACGACAACAGTATCATATCCTGAAGGATTTGTAATAGTAGATACTATAAACTACAGGTACTTGATAATTTGATAATATGATACAGTATTTCATCGCATCTACAAAATGGTTCTCTGAATGAAATAATGCAAACTGTTAGTACAGGGTGAGTATTTAAATTTATTTTAAAACTGTTTCCTTTAAAGTACAATTCAAAGTTTGGCTCAAAATTTTTTAAAAATAAAAAATGCATAACTTTGAAAATAAGTTCTTATATTTTGAAAATATGAAGTTTAACCTATGATAATTCCACTTTGTCAATGTTAAGAAAATATTACAATACTTTTGTTTTAATCGAACATTGGTCGCTTTTTTTATGTATTGAACAGTTTTGCATATCCATATCTTTACTTAAATTGTTATGAATCTTTTTCGAAAATAGTTTAATCTACCCTGCGAAGTGGAAGGATAACCTAGTAATTATAGTTTTAAAAAACCATGGTAACATGATTTCTTAAACGGACCAAAAAAATGTTCAACAATTGTTATTCCAATGTTCAATTCAATGTAAAAAGCGTGATATTTTATAACGTATTTTGGGTATATAAATAAAGTTTATCAAAATCTCTGCGACATATACATGTACGTATTTGTGGATGTGTGTATACATATGTGAGCCTGCATGTGTCTAAATAAAATCAATATGTCTTTCTGATTAAAAGTAAGAGCCTCCACCGCGTTACATCGATTAGATTTTGGACAAAATCATTCAGTTGATTTCCATAAATCTATTACCAACTTTTAAACCAAAAGAGAAAGATCAAATATAAAAAGTGTTTGTTTTCTAACTACAAATATCTTTTTCTAAACTGTTAAGATTCACTACAGTTCCATCAAAAATCCTTACGGCTAATTAGCACATTAACAATACTAAATATCATTATGTAATATAAATAATACTGTATTTGGAATAATGAATATAATAAATTGGATATTACTTCCAAAAGAATGTGATTACTTTTTTATACAGCGAAGTTTTTGACGCAACTTTGTAGAAACTGTCGCGCCCACCCATTATGGCTTGATTTAAACTTTTCAGCTAAACCGATCATTTTTCCTGGATTTCCCATTTCTAAATACACTCACTTCTAGAATAAAAAATGGTGGTGTCATAATATTGACAGTATATTAACTGTGAATATTATTTATGGTATGTATGTGTAATGTAAAATGATGAAATATGTTTGTGTTAGGTGTCAACAAATATTTAGATACATAATAATCGTAACACCAGTATAATACCCATGTAACATAACGAATTATATTTGTTATACATATAGACGACATACATATACATATTATATGTATGCGAACAAGTGAGGGAAGAAATAAACAGGCAACCAGGCACATGAATGTAATATGATCATTTATAGTAGCCGGATTATTTAATTCCTTTATTCAAATTTTGACTGGTTTAATGAAATTTTCATTCCAACGATATTAACGAAATCATAGTATTAGCAGCCTCCAGTGGAAACTTTTATAATCGGACCGGCCAATTTTGTGAATTTCATATTTTGCTATACCTCCTTGTTTCAAGAATCATAGGGGCCAAACTACACAGTTATTAAGTAAATGCATGTGAGTATGTATGTACTATGTTCGTTCGGAATATTTTATCTTTATTATTTCTTTAACATTCATTCAGCCCATATCTACATATCTTAAAACAAGTCAATTTTGGACATTTTGCTAAATATAAAAAATATAAAAAATAAAGTAACCGAATTGTTTTTCAATTTCTAAATTTTCATATTTATTTTTCTTTCCGCTGGGAACAAATTTTTGTTTTTGTCAACTTCGCAAGCTGTACCTAGACCACTTTTTAATGATTATTATGACTATTTATAGCATTACAAAAGATCTCAAATTTAAATTAATATAGTGATAAGACACTATTTTCTCGGAAAAGAAAAAGAAAAAGAAAAAGTTTTTTAATATAGGCTATTATCTAAGCTAAAAAGTAAACTTTATTCTTGTAATTGACACTTATTAGATATATAAAATAAAAATATTTAACTAATATCATCTCTTAACATCGCCAATACTATTAGTTATAGTTAATTTTTTACAATTATTATAAGGATGACTTAATGATGCTGGTTTATATGGGTTTTCCAGAAAAACGAAAAGCTATACCAAGCTAGTAAAAACTAAAATGATATTTATTATACATGTATCATAAAATGATCTGAAATGGATCAACCCTAAAACATGAAATTTTCTTAACACTAGACAATTCAATTTTTAACCAGGTATTATAAAGAACAATGCGTTCTAGTTTTCTTGCAACGTACCACCTATGATGTTGTGTTATACTTGCAACAGAGATGAACTAATCCCGATCGATAGCTCATATATACCCATGTAGGTGTTATCACTTAAAAACTATATTTACCCTGAGCAGAACACCTGTCTGCAAACATAAAAGTATATATACATCTATGTCTACAGAATGGAAAATCTAATAAAAGATAATTCCATTTTATCGTACAGTTAGAAAAATTTTGAGAAGTTTCTGATACATAGAAGAACATATATTGACTTTTCTGCATTGAAATAAAATATTTTTGTTGGTTACATTTACTATACATTCACTATACAGGCAGCGGTTTTTGCCATCCGTAAAAATACCGTAAGAATTTTATATACCAATATCTATATATTGCTAGGCATTAAAAACGCTTCAAGCACCACCAATCAGACTTATACGTCGGCATAAATGTTTCATAGAAATAATTCAATTTGGTATATAGAGACAGCATCCGTTCGGAATAACAAATCAATATTTACTTTCTAAATCATATGTGTGGTTTTCGGTTCCTTGATATCAAAACAATGGTATATTAATCGATTGATTTGATCGGTCGTACTTAGCTGCGCCTTTCATCCAAAACTTAAGTCTAACTGTCCAGGATTGTTAAAAATGCAGAAATAATAAAACTTGGATAGGAAATGAATTGAATGAAATTGAAAATCAAATTTGTAAAAATTAATATGCTTAACATTTCTAAAACACCTTTCTTTAAATATACTCACGATTTGTCTTATGTCGGTGTTATGTCTCAGAACAAAAATAGCATGATATAAAGACGTTTATTTCAAAATTAATCGTTAAATTAAATTTGCTTGGACTAATTTTAAAACATTTCCGAATTTTCGTATCTACTTATTTGAGTCAAAACTACAAATACGACCCCATTAATATGATTTCAAACATAGAAAGGCAATGCTGACCATATTGATTTATTATTTTTGTTTCTTTGTTTCTATGTTTTTTTTTCGAATTTATAATCAAATTCATTCATAACAAACATATTTCAAAAGACTGGACTAGAAAACAACCATTCCAACAGTTAGGCAACTAGTTAATTTTTTTCCTGTGTTTGCATACAGGCACGTCTTTGTGAGTGTAACTGTCTACGAAAGTATGTGTATACTGCCAGGCAGGAATAAGCCAAAACATCAATTTCCAAACTTAAAAGGTTGTATGTTTGTACCCCACAACAAAAAGTGTAAATGCAGAAAAGTTTTACCCAAATGAACAAAACTTACAATGTTTAAGACTTTTCTAGTAGCATGAAATGAAAATACCTGTAACATGAAATGAAAATACCTGATATTCAAGACTACAGCAACGTTGAAACTTTACTAGATGCTTTACTATTTTGTCTCTACTATCTTCTATCTTCAAAAAAAAAAAACTATAAGATCACATTCTATATGAACTTTTATTATCAAATTTCACTAAAAACCAAAAGTTTAATTTTAATCAAATAATTTAGAAATAATACCTGTTTTGAATAAAGCAAGTTACATTAATACAAAAACACTAAAAAAAAAAAATATATTTGTCATTTATTTATTGACATTGATAACTTATTAATGAAACAATAATATAAAACCACTATACAGCTTGCACAATAACACACTCTTGTAAAGAGTATGTAATAATAGATAAGATTTAAACAGAAAACTGCGATTCATTTTGCTTAAGATACAACAAAATTAAATTATAAATGCTCTCGTTCACATCTATATAATCGTGTTAACAATTCCCTCAAGTATTCATACAAATTCTATTACGACATAATTTACTAAGTAACTTGTGTAAAAACAAAACAAATATGTAGCTTTGTTGAATTATCGCCTTCAATGTCAATTTTCCAATAGATTTTGTTCAAATGTTCAAATTCCAAAAACATGCTCTGTAATTTCTATGATTTTGATAAAACCTTCCAGGCAGTAGAAATGTTACATTAGTCTGGTCCAAGCGTCAGTTATAAATTCAGTAAAAGAAATAAAATTATGTAGAAAATAATAGTGTTTAAAATTAAACGGTGTTTAAAAATTAAAAATGGTTTTATAAAGTTTCATGCCTTTTATATAGTTTCCACAAATAAAATATTTAGGATCAAAGCAGAGTAACTCACGAAAAAGTAATTTGATACTTATCATCTCGAAAAAATATGTTTTTCTAAAGGGTTAAAGAATATTTTTTTTTTTTTTTTTTTAAGTCACTTTTCAACAACGTAGGTCATGTATTGATTACATTGGAGATATTCTAATACAAGAACAGCACGCGGCCATTCTATGTGGTCACCCATGCAAGCACTAACTGTGTATAATGTTGCTTAACTTTATTGATAGGTTAAGATCAGTAATTACGTTACGTCAGTGCGGAGTCGTTTAAAGAATTGTTACACTCTAAAAATATATTTATTTTTAAATTTCGTAGCAAGAACCATAGCAATAGTTTTGATATAGACCAATTTTGAAACAACACTGAAAATATCCTTGAAACAAAACTGAAACAATCCTCATGTAACTAGGCCTTCATAGCTAAAATTTTACTTAGTTTTTGCCTGTCCATAAGACATATTGCGTTTATCCTCATATTTGTATGAATCCTTAAAACGAAATAAAAGGCAAAATAACATCTATTTAAACAAAGAAATGTCTATAATAAATAAGTATATTTCTATTTTCGGACAAATAAGTGTACTACTTTCATACGCTTGTCTTTTACTATTTCTATGACTTGTATTTTCTAGCTAAGGCCTATGATATTAACAGGATTACTGAATTAAATATATCAGCTGTCAGGTGTTTTATACTATTTGAAAGTCAGATAAAACATCTTAAAAAGGGGATAGATTTATATACTGTATTGCCTTTTAACTTTGGTGTAATATGACGCAATTTTTCTACAATGCAATCCCGTCCAACGATTATAAGAATATTTTATGGGAACATTGACTAATTCAAGATTAGCTATTCGATAAGGAGATTTTTAAACGATTAAGATTTTAGAATATTTTTTAAAAATACATTTCATTTCATAGTTTTTCATATTCCATCCATAAATTTTTGCATTGCAAATCTTTTTCAAACACTGGCATCCAAATCGATATATTTATTTAGGACCCACAACTCTACATATAGGCAGATGAACAAACATATAGACATAGTGTCTATTTTTTCAGTTCAACGAGTCTGTTGTATTTACAAAAAACTAATTAAATGATCAAGATAGAGCCACGTATTTAAAAGTATTTGCTTTTTTAGAGCTGAATATTTGCTGAATTGATAAGTAGAATACAAATAGGTGTTCCAAAAAGTCCCAACTTATCCAAATTACAAACCAATTTTCACAACTTTAAATCAATTAAAAAATGTAGTTGAAAAACAATTTTCATATCATTGAGTCCAGCATAAAATTTAAAAAATAAATGATTTTAAACATATTTTTCGTAACAAACATTATGTTTATGGTCAATGTTGTAAATTAAAGCATTTATATAAAAACAAATATCAAAATTGTCCTATTTGGAAGCTTATTTTGTAAAATACTTTCTGTTATTTTTATTAAACATGTTCTTATTGTGTATAAAAATATTTCTTAGTAGAAACGGTAATTTATAAATAGAATGTTTTGCAATTACTTTTTTTTTTTCTATAAAAGATTAAATTAAAATGAAAATAAAAACGTGTTCGAAAATAATTACTTAAAATACAATTTTATTTTTTTTTATTTCTTCCTATTTCTAGATGATATAAATATTATTAGATTTGAGTTTTTGTTACAACAACTTTTACTACGTCTTTATGTTACAATATCTTCATCAACTAGCAAATCCTAAAATATCATACGACTTCTATGAATCTGTCAGTTGAAGTTCTTACATTTAGTGCAGAAAGATTTAATAGTTTTTGATTGAATGGAAAAAATATGAAATAATTTGTAAATAAATTTTATATATAACCGTTGTAGTCAAAGCAATACAATCAGAGAATTTAAATATAATTGATTTAATGAACAGTTTAAATTGAATAATTTTAAGTAAGGAATCGTAATAACAAATAAGCATAAAAACTACTGGACCAATTTGAAAAATCATTTCAACGTTGAAAAGCTACACTATCTCCGAGTGATATACTACTACTTTTAATTCATAGGCATACTTCCCCTGTATTCTTACAGGAACGGGAACTACACGGCGAAACCGCGTGACATCCGCTAGTATAGTAAACAAATACAATCATTTTTAATATAGCATACCTATATCTAATAATCATGGCAACTAAAAAATGAAAATAAAAAAGGAATAACTGTTAATCTAAACATGTACTGTTGAAAAAAAACGAATAATAAAATATAAAAAACAATAAAATATTCTACCTACATTGTATGTAGAAGAGTGTATGTGGACAGATGAATAAACAGCGGAAATTTCGTGCTTATAACAGTTGATTTGAAGGCTGCGGCAGTGCTGCCACTAGTTTGTGAGCAAAATTGAACAAAATCTTACATACCACAGATAAAATTTTCTGCTCACTGTCTGTGGCTTGAACACATATTCGTATTTAAATTGATTTTGTTTAATATCCATATATTGTTTCGCCCGTTTCGGGGCTTGCATGTACTAAAGCTATAGAAGCAAAAAGTTTGTTTGTTCAAACAACGAACGTTGTTCACTAGGAAATACTTATTTGTGCCATAGACAATGTCTTAACTTTTGTTTTAACTATCGTTAAAATTCTAAATTTTTTGGTCACAAACATGTCTATTGCAAAATTGTAATATCCCTAGGTAAACCCCCAATGCATTTATATATTTATGGAAGTAAATGAAAAAAGTGTTTCTCTCTTATTTTAATGACACAAATAATTTATATGGAGGTAGAAAGTAGAAAATGCAGAACATTAAGACATTTTGTTTCTTTGTAACACACCACATCTAAGCCACCTCTCCCTAGTCAATTCATTTTAACTTCAGACAACATACAAACTTACAACATACAAACCAACAAAAGTTATTATGTTTTGCCTCATGAAATGATAATGATGATGATCATCTTAGTTATGGAGGGTTAACTATATGTGACTACGGGGTGGTCCACCAACTACCAATTTACGTATGCTTTGTTTCATTTGTGTAAAGATTTGGATTATTGTGCCAATATATCGTAGTTATTTTTTCAAATCTCGTAAAACTACCGAAACACATCAGAATGATGGCATGTTATAGTCTCATACTGTAACAACTTACGAATTTTATATTTAACTAAAGACTTAAGACAGTATAAATACAGTTTTTCAAAAGAAACAAGAATGAAATTGGCAAGATCGAATAGGCACAAAAACCGCATAATTTATACCCTTTTTATTTCACCACTATAAACATTGACTTCTGACTTAAAATAACATGTTTGACGAATTTTAGATTATACGTAGATATACTTACAGTAAAATTTCTTTTAGTTAAAATGTATACAACATAAAACATACTTATAAAAGTTTTCAAATAAATTTTTTTTCAACTTCTTTATTATTTTGATTTAATGAAACAAACTGCTTATGGAAAAATTTGTTTTCTTTTAAGCAGGTAACATTACTTTCCGCCAGTTTAGATGTGTACTTAATAAGAGTACTGATATTTATACACAAAGTAAGTAATATTAATCCAAAAAAGTAATATTGGAACCAGGACAGTTGAACAACTTGCACTGAACTCATGAGAAAACAAATTCATAACTTGCAAATCAACAACCGTAATTTGTATGAACATAACTAATCTAACTTGTATATAAGTAACAAGTCAGCTTCTCGTGTTTGTAAATTTTATTGTTATGAACTACGCTAACTAATAATAGAAGTTAATTTTTGTTGCGACGTTGATAATCCAACTGACAACACATGAATTGTAATACTGCAGTATTTTAGATAAAGTAAATGGACATTGAAATCGATGTTATCATATCAATTATTTGGTGCATGTGCCCAATGGTTTTCGATTCAAATTAGAGAAATTATTTTATAGTTTTAAGTCCGTTATAAAAAGTATATGGTACATTAAAAATATTTTTATTTTATTAGTATTGTATTTGATTTTCTTCATAAACTTTATACCTCTTATATGAAATAAATGTATACATAATACCAGCTTGCGAATGAAGCGACCGCTAGTTCTTGTACCAAACAGACATTCAACATTTTACCTACAAATCATTATTGTATAATAGAGAAGTTGCATTTATTTTTTTATAACTTCAATTTAAGCGACTTTACGTCACCAACATGGATTTTTTAAAAACTCTTTAAAAATAAGCAAGACATGAATAATCAAAAATCCTGATAAAGACGGACAAACAATATTATGACGTCACTTGCTTGTATATCCATTAGAGTACATGTTAAATTTTATTATCAAGAAAGAAATAGAATATAATCTTTGAGAGCTTCTAACTTTTTTGTTTTTGAACCAATGTTTTTTCTTTCGAATTTTGTTAGTTTCATATTTGTAGATGCAACTTTTATATTTACTAATTGTTTCTTTAGCATCCGTATATTTTGCAGAGCCTTTCTGTATGCAGTAATGTTGAGTAAGTAGTATTTTTCACCCTAATAGAGGTATATATATTTTGGTGCTAATTTCTAGAAATTGGTTTCTTTCAAAATGTATAATACAAACTCAACACGATAGATATACCACACAAATATAAAAAAATATATATTTCCTTTTCTCTAATACATAAAGTGATTGGATTTTATGTTCCTGACGTACATCTATCGATGTTAGATTTATTATAAAATGAAAAATTCACGTAACATTAAAAATTATTTTTGTTTTGCTATATTAGCTCTTTAAAAACCTTCCTATAATAGGATTTATACTATTTGATTTTCACGAAAATCAACCTTTTTTGAATCAAAACAAAGTATAAATTACGGTTGAGGAAAAAATAATACTTTTTCTTACCATTATCAGATATTTAAGCCAGGCATCTTAAATGATTATTTTGTCAGGTATTATAACTGACTATTAGTCAGATCAAAAACCTTATTTTTTTCTATTTGTTTCTAGTAACTACACTAGCTTTATTAAGTCTGACACAATTATATATTAATACGATTGCTAAACCACAAGTCATGAGAAGTAAGCTGACATTTACAGTTGCTTTTATAACAAAAATTATTTTTAAAACAATACTGCCTTGAATGTCATTAACTGACTTTTATTTAGAAGCTAAGGTTCAGTTTTGGAATAAAGGATCTCCAATTAATAAATCAGTTAGGGATGATTTATATTTAAGATTTTAGTCCCATTGTCCATTTACATATTAATAAATATACTTCTAAAAATTGTACATGGCTTCATTATCATAAGTGTAACAACTTTTTTTCTACGAAATTTTGAATAGTAGGCCGTTTTCTTTTTCAGAGCTTTTTGTTTTTAAAATTTCGATTTCCCCCACTTAAAATTGACTGGCATCTGTTGTTTTTTTGTTTTGTTATTGTTATAGAAAGAGCATTAAGATCAAAAGCAAAAAACATTTAACACGTTATGTTAATCATTCAAAGCCATAAACAAATTTTTATAAGTGTATTTAAATGATATGATATACTTTGGTACCCAGTTTTGAAATACTTTTAGTGAAACTTATTGACAATATTATTTTCAGTGTGTTATTACTTAAAATATTTGAAAAACTTAACTGAATGCTGAGTTTAAACTTTTATCAACTGCAGTTCAATGACACTTTATTTTCTAAATAATTAGCACCCGAAAGTGACCATACCACAATTACAATCAAAAAACATAAAGTGTGTTTTTGGAAGAAAGCAGTAAAAATTCTCAAGTGACTTTTTTCTACTGTATTATTATTCTATATCAAATATATTGAAAATATGTAAACGTTTCAATTTCCTTGCAATATTGATTTATTTATAAGCTATGGACAAAAGTTCAAATGAGTACGTCTTGTTTTAAGTTAACTTGTCTTTCAATAGTGAATATGTGATGTATCTCGGTCGATCTTAAATAATCTACAAAGTTATAGACGAATTTGTATTAAATTCAATATTATACCAAGGGAGTACATTAAGTTTTTTAAGTGTTCTTTCATAAATACTTGTAGCTGCAATTCTTGTTCGTACGGATGCTATTAATTGAATCATCCTTGAATGAACAATTTTTTTGTGTACGTTCATACAATTGAATTGTTCGAGTGATATTTCCTTTCAATAAAACTTTAAATCATTGTCCTTCTCTTATTATAGGTAAAAATCAAAAATAAAAATGATAGACAAATCATTTGTGCTTATAACCTGGTAAAACGTAAATCATATAAATTAGGCAATAAATAAGCAGATATATTGTTTAAGTATAACTAATATTCATTTACTTTGCAATGGTTAGGAAAACAATGAATTTTTAGTACAATTTTAATAAAATAAAATAGTTTCATTGTGGATTCATAATTTGAAACTTGATATGTTCGGAATGGGATCCATAGAAAAATAACTTCCAATGTAGTATCTGTTAAACAAAATATTTTGGCCTTGTTCCAATTCTCTGGACGAGGTAATTGTTAATCATCATATTGAACGGTTAACTGATGCTCAGTTTCCAATGGTAGAGCTCTAATCTTGTTGCTCGCATCTTTTTTAGAGCACAACATGTTATATTCACGTTTCCATATTCTTGGTACGATTTTCCTTCATTTTTTTCCTTTCTTCTCAAAGTTAAAGTGTCTATTTCTGATTTTGTTGTCAATTTCGAAACATTCTATATGATCAGAGTCTATTTATTTAATTGAAAAGACAGGTTTGAGGATCAAACCTGTATCTACCAACCAGTCCAAGCCTTATACTACGTCACGTAGTGTAGATGCGTGAAGTTTAATGAAGATTTTGAATTCAGATATTCATAATATCTTCCTTGTGTAGTTTTGTTTTCTCTTACGAAGTAAAGTTTCTCTTCCATAGTCAGATTGTATTTTCGACTTTCAAGACTAATGCTACCTATAACAGAAAAACATAGTCTTCACAAAAATCATTTGTTTAAACTAATTAACAAATAACTAAATTTTATTGAAATGACATTTTTCTTTTTATTTATTTTTTTTTTTTAAGTACTGAATATAATCTTTCATAAATTCTATGCGAATCAAATATTATTTCATTCATTATTAATTTTCAATATTTTATAGAGGAACTTCATTGAAATAGGTTTGGTATAACCAATCAGTTCTTATACAAATGTATATATAGATGTTTTCTTTGATAACTTAATATTGGAGTGTTCATAATGGTGAATACTTGAAAACGTAGGTTATTTAATTCACTTAATTCAAAAATCGTATATTTGATAATATGAAACCCTATAAAATTCATTTCAATCATATTTTAATACAAAAATGTTAGATTAAATACTAACTACATTTTATTCAATAAAATCGTTATTCTTATATAATACTAGCTAAAATGTGGTGCAGCCGTAGAAAAAGTATTTACGATTAAGATGGTTTCCTATCAAAGAGCTGAGTTCGTATATTTGGATCTTTTACTACAAAAAAATTTGGAATTAAAGAACATTCTTACATTCTCTTTATCAATTGAATTCTATTTCTTTCAAAAAAACTGTTTCTTTATAACATTTACAAATTTTTTCACTTTACAGACTAATTAATTACAGAATGTTGAACTGGACTAGAACCTGATATTCACTATTTATTAAAAAAAACCTATAAAAAAAATTATTGTTGCTAAGTTTTGGTACACATTATTAGATAAATCAAATTTTGTTTCATTCAAAATCCACACCAATGGTATCCTGTTTAAATGAATATTCTTATAATCAGAAGTGCAAAAAAATTTTAAGGAAGTACGAGCGCCAGGCGGTGTGGGGGTAGGTATCGACTCTAGCGCGGTAAGGGGAACGCAGTAACCATATGATTTTTTTCAATATATAGATATACATTTAACATTGGCTAGTGGAGGCATTTATTTTTCTTTTAATTAATACACTTTAATTAGTCGGGCAAGTGTAAATGTTTTTGAACTAAATTTATCACTAATATATTTACTTTCATCCATAAGTTTTTTTAAAAATATTCACCGACAGTTTTACGAGAAAAATACAGAAATGTATCAATGTTTGAAGGTTACCCCATAAGACCAATGTTAAATTGCTCAACTTTAAAGTTAATTATTTATTTAAATGATCGGGCAATCTCCTTCAAATTTTTGGAATTTGTTTAGACATATTTAAACTTTGTATTAAAAAAAAATCAAGCTTTTATCAAAAGTTGCCTTGGTGCTCGTACTTCCTTAATTGATAGAATATTTCAATAATTAAAATTATATTTTCTTAAATAACAATTATACAGTCTGTAGTATGGTTAACAATTATACAGTCTGTAGTCTGTAAAAATGTTTTTATTAGGGTACATTTTTGACAAATATAAATACAGATTCATAACGTTAATTACCATTTTATCATTACTAATTAAAGTTGTTCTACAAACTTCATTTCATCAAACTCAATAAACAATTTAACTTGGGTGTATATAAATAATATCATAAGTAACATGACAACAAATAAATTATGTTCTATGTCAATTTTACGTCACAATAAGTGTTCTTCTACGTTACAACTACATTTTCTAATAATATAGGGTGGCTAAAAATTCATGTATATAAAACTAATACCAGTTTCTTATTGTTATGTATCATAAAACTTTGTTATAGAATTAGCAATTCATAAGTTTTTCTTCGTTTTTTTCCTAATAATATAGGATGGCTAAAAATTCATGTATATAAAACTTATACCAGTGTCTTATTGTTAGGTATCACAAAACTTTGTTGAAGAATTAGCAATTCATAAGTATTTCTTCGTTTTTTCGTAAGTATCAACAGAAAAGCATTTGAATTGAGATGTATAAAGTTGGAAACTGTAGAGGATATGTGTATTTTAGTATAAAATGTATACTAAATAGACCATAAATAATGTTAACAAATTTTTGCGTCAAATATTTGACGAAATTACCTGGTCTAATAACCAATATCAAAATTTTGATTCAAACATTAACTTTAAGCTTTTTTCTGAAAGTGTATAATTATAAGTGTATATATATATATATATATATATATATATATATATATATATATATATATATATATATATATATATATATATATATATATATATATATATATATATATATATATATATATATATATATATATATATATATATATATATATATAGTTTATTATAAGTATACACATTATTATTGCAGTTACATTCGAAAATGGGTTTTTTGTTGAATTATTTATAAAAATTTGATCTCAAATAAAAATTTAGAAATATGTTCTTCAGATTTTTAACAGAGATCTCGCTTACTATAATCATCAAAATCAATTTCGCAAAGTAGTTAGTTTTTCTCCATTAGAGCAAAAACATGGATATTATGAATTGGAACAAAAACCAAAAAAAAATCCATAAAATTATGTTTGGAAACACGTAATTTTCATAAATTTGTTACTTTTTTAAACTATTATTATTTTTCTAAAATTGTTCTTCTCTATCGTGTTTTCTCGGAAACAATGCATTTGTAGTCACAGGCTAGGGTTATTTTCCTATTTGAAACCTTAATTGATTTTAGATCCTTAAACACTCCATCTTACACATCTACCAAGGCTAGGCGAGTGAATTGTTTACTTTATTACAAATAAATATTCAAATTCACTATTGAAACTATATAATTATTCACTGCTGTAATTCAATTAAGTTTAATTGAAACCACTATTCAATGTAATATTATTTCGAAGATCTTGAGTTTCATTATTCTGTCGGTTTAAACTTCAGATTACTTTAATATCGAAATTCTTTCCGCGAATAATTTTAGAAACTAAAAATGTTAGTAAACATATTAGACATCCTAGGATAATACCATTAACAATTAATATCAACCAAATTGTTTACACATCTAATTGGCAAAGTTTTTTTATTATAATCAGATTAATAAAAACGATGAAATCGATATTGTACAAATGATCTGATATTTCATAATATAAGTGGTCTATTCATACGATATGTAACACAAAGCATTATAAGTTCTAATTAAATACTCATACTCCATTATAATAAATCATATAGAGTTTTACTAATTCAATACCTATACCTATTATTTTGATTAATTTGATAAATATAGTATTATTTACGAAATGTGATAGCCAATAAATATTAGACGATCCGATGAAAACTATAATGGACGTCATTATTTTAACAATATTGTATCCACAAATAGACCTTCGATTATATTAAATGGCATTTCGTAATACATTTTATAAGCTTTTGTGCAGTTTCATCTGTCTGTCTTGACGCACTTGTTTCCGATTGGGCTGAAAATGAGCATATATAAAATTTTCTGCACTGTAACTTTAATTATCTAGTTGACAATAGTTGAAGTTTGTGCAATTTTAATTCACAAGCCTCATATATCAATATTTTTTATTTCAATTTTATAAATAAAAAATTATCAATAAAAAAAATAGCATTGATTAAAGAATGCAGAGCGTTGTGTCACTGTTAACCATTAAAGAATTAGGTTTGTCTTAGTCTGATTATTACATCAAAATTAAAAAAATATTCCGGTTATTAAATATTAATATCGCGGTTGTCATGACTTTGACTTTCAGACTATTTTAAGTTTTTGTCCGCATTTTAAAAATAATGGATCACATTAAATAAAACCCGAAATTTTGTACAAGAAAGTTGTAAGTTTACGCATAGATAAAACACAGATAAGTTTCTAAAATCAGCAACATAGAAATTCCTAGTAATACATGTTCTAAATGTAGTGTTCAACGTATAGAATATTTTCCAGCATAGTTTGTTTAATAATTAAAATTTGTTTTTACAGTGTTTTATAAGTTTCTTCATTTGACTTACCACACTATTTTAAGCTAAACTTATATTTATTTCTCTCCAAAACTTGTTCGACGCAAAAATTTCATTCACTATTATTCAATGTCATGTTAGTTTTGGTTTACCTGGACTGGGTTCCTTCTGTGGACTTGCTGCTGTATGGCCTAAGAGTCTATACTTTATGCATCCGATCTATTTCCCGTTCTTCGTATTTCAGTATTTATTATTTTGTCATTTAGCACAACTTCAAAATTATTAGACAAATAATATCTAAAACCATATATTAAAATTTTCATATATATGGAAATGGTGTTTCTATATCAATATCAAATTATATTTTACTTTTTCCCCTATTGCAGGTTTTCGTATTTTGACTTTTCATCTTTTTGAATGCATGTAGCAATTTTGATAGAAAATGAATTTCCAAATAAAAATGAAACATTTTATAATATAACGTAAAAAAGCATTATGTACATAAATAAATATACTAATATTTCCATTAGTTATCCATTAAAAATTTATCTGCTTATACAAATAATACTTACGAAGTTAAATTATTCATAAACAAAAAATATCTAATCTATTTGTATATATTATACACGTATACAAAATAAAGCTCTTTAGTAATTCCCATAGGATATCAACGTCTTCTTTACATTGTGTATAGAATAAATATATTTTGATATATAGAATTTGTATTTCATCTGGCATATGAAATGTATATAATTATATACAAAAACATGTTCAAACTTTAAATTGTATGCGATGCGTATTTATATAAAATATCGGCAAAATCGTTTCAGATGTTTTCTGTTTTTTCTTTCTGTATGTGTGGCTATCTTCTTTAGCAAAGTGATAAATTTTTCAAAAATTTTCGAATTGCTCACCTTACACTCCTAGACCATAATTAAAAATTAATCATTATTTTAAAGTTTTAACTTCAATGTGTCTGGGAGTGGGAGATTAATTGGATTTTGCGTATTATCAACGTTTATTTGCCATTTGCCAAGTAAATTGTACAAGTTAATAATTTGGCCCATTTTGCAGTGGGTGATTAAGGTTGATTTTTCATACAATTATATATTATAGAAAATTCATAAATAAAATCCATTTTTATAAAATAATAATAGGTACTTTTACACTTTAAAAATTCTTAAAAAATTTCGATTGCTTTTTCGCCATTTTTTTGGCCATAAAACAGGTTTGCATCAATCAGGCTCGAGCTATCAAGCGTCTTCAAAATTTGTATTCCTTACGTTCACCTTCTGATTAAATACTCCGACGATATAACGAAGTAAATGAACTCGTCTCACAAACTTGACTCTAAATTCTGTGATGTCTTATGATAAGGCCCTACAATAAATAACTTGTTTAAATATCCTGTAATTACTTGGTTTAGGTTAACTTATCAATCTTCAATCTGTTCGAGTACTGTGAACAATGCCTTCTTGGATCAGATCCAGGTATTCTTCACTCAGTGTACAATTCCCTTCGACTAACATACTGATAGTACTAGAATAATTTTTATGGAATTAAACATTCTCCACAACCAATACTTTTCCAAAGATCTACAAGATTAAAATTGAATTTACAATACATTTTAAAACTTTTCAAGACTTGCCATAAGCGTTTATGCCTTTTTTTAGTATTTTAAGAATGGGTTTTTTTATAGCTTTTAGTTTTCTAAAAATTGTCTTTCATAGAATATTTAAAATATCTAAAACCCATTTTTTATTAGTAAGAATAATATTAATAATAAGAATCCTGATAAGAAAACAGAAAAAAAACAAATCGATATTAATAATAACGGTTAGTCAAAGCGCTTAAAATCGGGTTTATTTTTCTTATACGAATATTTAAAACACTTCTACCCGCTGGATATTAAAAAGACAAGTTTAAAATACCGATCATTATAATTTTTAAATTTCATAGCACCCAAAAAAAAAAAAGTAGAAAATTTTGGTAAACGAAAAGCCGAATCGTTTAAATATTAAAAGTTATAATTGCATGTTGTATTGAGTCGAACTTGCTCAAAAGAATTCTAAGATACGAAATAACCCTGCAATTTTATTACTAAATACTGCTCAATATTGTCGGTATACATACGGACTATACCTTGTGACGGTTGAGTGTAAGCAAATGATGAGAAATTTACGTATCACATCAGTTTGTCATTATTTGTGACGTTATCTTAGAAGTTGACTTGCATTATCACTTGAACTATTACGTCGAAAAGTAATATATTTCATGGTATATTTAATTTAAGTAATTTATCCAGTGATAGATAAAATTTTAACACGCGCTTTTAATTTGATTGCATCAAAATTCTTGAACTACTTTATTTTTTTTTATATTAATTAATTTAATTCGACAATAAAGTTACATTTTGATTTACAAATTAGAATACTTGTTGTCTACTTCGTTGCTTTTTATAAATACATGTTGATGAAACTAGTTTTTGATACAGAATACCTCTTGTCCAAAAACGATATATTCTTTTCCTACTCTATCAAAATATCACAGTACTATTACACAACTATGCTTAATTTGATTCGTTCTCATTTGAAAAAAAAAAAATTAAAATTATTTAATAGTGATACAACTCCCCTGAAATACTTAATTCTTCGGGAATATTTCAATAAAAATTTTCACACGATATCAACACACACAACGTTAGAATAAACAAACAAGTTTTCACTCATAAAAGAATCATAATCATTTTATTCTACTAATAAAGAAATTATAACTTTCATATATCATTATATGATAATTGAGTATTTGAAAATTTTAAATATTTTTTTTTATTCTGTATATTCATAAATATATATACTGAAAATACAACATCGTCAAAACCTGGACAAATTTTTGATTTTTAATATGCTGTTTATGGTTACTTTATACGTAATAAACATAATATACGCAAGTAATCCTTGCATAACACATATGGGTCTAAGAGGAAATTATTAGGTTTATTATATAATACAATATTATATCACTATTTACTTCCATTATCTTCTTTCACTACCAATATAATATTCCAAAAATATCAATAAACTGTATGTTGTATTATTTCAATAATTATCAAATGGATAAAATTAAGAAAATTTTTAAATAATATATTTTTATATTTACAGGATGGCGAGATTCAATTTTATCATTGCCCAAAAAATGGTTATCGGGTACAGCAATTATATCCAACAACAAAGATAACACAAGTAATGATAATGTAAGTAATTATATTTTATATTTATTCATAATTAATTCAGTCACGTGTCACTACAATTGTAAATGTATTTGCATATTTGTGTGGTTAAATTTAAGGGTTTGTTTTCATTATGTATGTAGTCATTTCCTATGTACATTATTCACATCATATTTGTCCTGGAGTCAAATTCATTTTTTTATCATATAAATAATTTATTTAACCGGCGCTATATTTTATCTGATAAATACGATTCTACTGTCGTTCTATTCCAGTTTCAAAAGTAAATATTTTGTTTAAAAAGAAAAAAAAAAGAAAAGAATACTATTTGCTTGAAACTCATTTGACTGACTGATTTTGTTAAAATATGATAGAAGTCATTTAAAAGCTTATCATATGTTGTGCTTCATCTTGAAACCACAAATCAAAATCCTATATTTTATTTTACAACGTCCTTTAACAAAATCTTTTCGATTTCAAAAAATATCCTTATAATGTTCCTTTTTTACCTTTATCTTAATAAGAAGTTTTTTTTTTTTAATATAAGCTTTAATAATATATTCTAGAATTTTTTTATTCTCTAGAATTTATTTTCTAGACTTTTTTTATTCTCGACATACATATTATGTCAGGGTATATTAATTTTTGTCTAAAGTTAGTAAAGCTAACATTGGCCTCTCAATAAAAATAGAAAATTCACAAAAACACCTAATTAGTCCATTTCCGATTGCCCATCCGTGATCACAATAGCTCAAAAACAAAAAACAAATAGCGAGCTAAAATTTTGGTTTCTCATTCGTTTTTTATTCTCTAGAATTTATTTTCTAGACTTTTTTTATTCTCGACATACATATTATGTCAGAGTATATTAATTTTTGTCTAAAGTTAGTAAAGCTAACATTGGCCTCTCAATCAAAATAGAAAATTCAGAAAAAAACCAAATTAGTCCATTTCCGATTGCCCATCCGTGATCACGATAACTCAAAAACAAAAACAGATAGCGAGCTTAAATTTTGGTCATGTATTCGATACATAAAAAGTGAGTTTAAATTCGTGAATGAGCCAATAGATCTTTGACCCAACTCTTCTACTATAAAAGAAGTTATTATTTTTAAATAAATAAATTTTGTTTAAAAAATGTCCACAATTTTAGCTCAAAATTAACACATATAGATAATATTATTTTACATGTATACATATATAACTGTATAGACTGTATATTTATAGTATTGTTATATAAACAATAAACTCTGTTAGTTGTTATCTTGACTTGTTAAACATACAAATAAAAGTCATAATTATAAAAAAATGGTGGAAGCGCAAGAAAATTATAGATAATATTCGTATACGTTATTCGTATAATTTTAAAATGATTAATTAATTCGATTGTTTCCGATATGATCGATTAAAGGATGAAGCTCTCAATCTTTTATGAAAATTAAAAATTCATTTTATTTTGAATGTTTAAATTTTATAAAAATATTTTTGCTTAAAATTTAAGCATATTTTAGCGCTTCCATCATATTTTTATTGACAAAGTTCAATAATTTGTTAACTATTTTTTTTAATCGGACAATAAATACTTCTGTACACGAAATTAGTATACTTTTATGAACGATATTTTTAGCTAGGCTATTACTATAGGTAATAATGCGCTATTATTCCAAATATAGTATGATTCTGCGTTAAATAAAACGCTAGTTTTACCGGAGCTTTGAAGTGTTAATTTTATTTTTACGGCAGCTTATATCTGTAACAATCGAAAGAGATAGAAAGTGATAAACTATTTTTTTTTTAATCGGGCAATAAATACTTCTGTACACGAAATTAGTATACTTTTATGAACGATATTTTTGGCTAGACTATTACTATAGGTAATAATGTGCTATTATTCCAAATATAGTATGATTCTGCGTTAAATAAAACGCTAGTTTTATCGGAGCTTTGAAGTGTTAATTTTATTTTTACGGCAGCTTATATCTGATACAATCGAAAGAGATAGAAAGTGATAAACATTTCAAAAATGGATACTCATATTTCGATATTTAGGTAAACAATTCACACTGTTAATTAATAACTTCTTTCTATCACACATATCCTCAAGAAAAGAATCTGTTTCTTTTTCAGCGTATCTTAAACGGATCTTTTGCATTCATTATTATAGTGAGCTGAGTAGTGATTCTTATAGCAAACTACTTTATCATGAGGTATTAATTTAATTACACTGTCTAAATTCAAATTCGTTTTTCAAATTCGTTATTATTTAAATGAAAAAATACTGCTGAGTGAAATCTGAAATAACAATCACATTTCACTTGATAAACAATCATATTTTAAGAAAATTCAACACATTATACCGATTGATTAAGTTGAAATGTGAAGATCCGTATTTGTTTTCGAAGGATATGGACACAGATTTTCCGTACCCGTATCCGTATCCGCGTATCTCCATTTTCAACGATCGTACCGGATAAGGACTTTAATAAAATGATTGAGATACTGAGTAAGGATATTTTAGCACTTTTTACTAAAATATTTACGTTTAAAAGAAAACGCTTTTGTACAGAATTATATCATTTTCCATTGTACTGCCAGTTTTTAATCTGTTATATTGATTTTTTTCCTATTTTCCATCGAATAATTTGTTCAGTTTTAATCGAGATACTATCATATATAAAGTGTTTACTAGTTGTTACACGCAAAAAGGTGATTTATTTATGATCACTAATGTCAGAAACAAATCAAATAAGATTTGTCTTACTTTTCCATATGTATTTCTCAAACAACACTTTACATGTCTTTCTGATGTATATAAATAAATTTATGACTATAATATGTCGATAGCATAAAAGAAACAATTTTTCACTCACTGTCATTCAGGATTTTATTTTATTAGATGGCATCTTTTTTTATTGTAATTTCCACCAAATGATGTAATTTTACATTGTGGAAACTAAATACCATCGTAAATTTTTGTTCTTTTGTTAGTAAACTTCCATTGAATTTTATATAAAAAAATAAACCTTCAAAAAAAATAAACTAACAAGTACAAAATATTTTTCCATAAATATTTTCCATGTGACCAATTACCTTTCTAAGCCAGCGCTAACGAATCAATTTTTATATAAGGGTTAGATTGACACCTAACTTCGAAAGGTAATTGGTCACTAGGAAATTATTTATAAAAATTTTAATTTAAAATTACTTTTTAATCATTTTTTTGAAGCTATTGTTTTTTTGAAAAATTTTTATTTTTTCTATTGTGTTGTATTTGTAATATCTCGAAAAAATTGTCATTTGGATGAAATTAAATCACTAAAAATTGCTTTTGCGCTTTGTGTCCCCTTGTGGGTATGATATTTTTTATCAAATTAAAATGAGACTGAAGCTAAAACAAAATTAATTTTTAAAATCGGTGCATATACAATTTGAAGCAAAAATTAGGCATTAATTATAGGTTGACCTTAACCAGAACCTTTAAGGTTTTTACAAGGTCCACTTTTTTGTGAAACTTCGTAGCCCCTATTTTGTAAACCATAAAGGTAAAATTAAAAAATACGTTATTAAAAAAATCCATAAACCACAAAACTTAAACACTGCTATGTCAGAGTGGTCCGATTGTTTTTGAAGACCCTGTTTAAAACTCTTAAAAGTTTATAAATATTAAAAGGTATAATGACGAAGAGTTAATATAAGCCTCGATACAATAAAATCTTAAGACAACGTAAAATAATTTTAGTCAATTGTCACATATAAGTGTTCACAAACACACTTTACATGGTCCAATACCTAAACTTTTCCTTATTGAAACTTCGTATTTTATGTAAACTGGTTTTTCGCTCTTATAAAAATCATTCTATTTAACAAAATTAAATCATAGCATTTAAAAAAAAAAGCACTTGTAAACAAAGTAGTAGCAATAAATAAATTTCTGGCAGATTACTAATGTAAGACAAATACATTTCTAGTGTGGACGAGTTTATAATATTGTATAGAATATATGTTTATTTGAAAATGAGAAAATCAATAGCGCACACTCCGTATTGTCCTTATTCTATACCCTACAGGACCATACACTGTTTACTATACGTATATGTCAAACCAAAAAAGGAATACTATTATTATATTTTGTGTTCTATGAATAATTATGAGATAATGTGATTGATAATATTAATAAAATCGTGTTATATAATTCAAATTCATGTATTAATAAAATATTGATATGATTATTAAAAGTTTATATAATAATATACGAGTTAATACAACATCTATAACAGTTATATTTAATATTAGAATGTTGGTAAGAAGGTATATATTATGTGATTTCACTACGGCACCACTGACAACGGCACAAACACCACTGACATCATCAGCATCAATGGCACTTTCATCAATTGTGAATGGCACAAGAAATACTACGCATGATCATTGTTGTTATATGTGTCAAATTACGCACAAATTGCACAAAATTCAAATTAAATTTTTAGTAATTGTAAGTTTTATATATATTTTCTTAATCGAATATTTAACCACGTATAATATGATTTCGAAAAAAGGAGCCTTAAATCAGAAATTTAAATAACATGAGCATGTGTGCACATTGCCAAAAAATAATACATTAAATTGCTGCATATGTTTTTTCAGTGAAAAATTTAATCAAAAAATTACTTTTACAAAAGTAGTTTGAAAAAATTGTAATATTTAAAGAATTATGATTATGATATATAATAGTCATATATACAATATATCAAAGTAAATCAATTTTACTCTAAAGTTTGAAACGTTAGAAAATATTAAGGCGACAGAAGAACCACGTAATTAATGAATTTACGTCCAGGTGGCTAGTCCGCATGTCATCGAGATAACTAAAAACAGTGTGAGTTGAAATTTTGGTTGTGCGTTTTAGAACTAAAAAATAAAAGAAGGTTCGTGAATGAACAAAATAGATCCATTGGATCTATCGGTCCAGTAACCCAACTTTTGAATTATAAAAGATAGAAAATAGACTCAAACGTTTATTTTTTAATACAAACAACTTTTTATTGTTATTCTTAAACTGTTAAAACTATCATCTAACAGACTTAATTATTTATACTCGACAGTTATATGAATAAATTTCATTGTTTGAACTATTTTTAATTAGCATTCATAAAATAGTATAAATATCCAGTCTATACAGTTATATATACTTGTATAATAATAATATGTATTGTTATTAAATATATGTGTTTTTTAGGCAAATTTGAGCTAAAATTGAGGATAACTTAAACATTTTACCGAAAAATATTTCAACCAAAAGTTTCAAAAAATGTTTTTTATTTCAATTTTTCTATCTCTTGCAGTTCAACTATCTCTTGCAGTTTAAAAGTTGGGTCTATAATTCATAGGACTCAATGGACCGATTTTGCACATTCACGAACTTCTTTTGTTAAAAATACGTAACCAAAATTTCAGCTCGTTACCCCTTTTGGGTTTAGAGTTATCGGAAGTGAAGTAATTAGATGTTTCTATGAACACCAATACCAAAATTTTGTTTGTGCAGTCAATATTGCCTAGCGTTACACACTTAACATAATCTGACAAATTATGTATGTCGAGTATAAAAATATAGTACCTGGATGACCGAGCTTTGCTCGGTATTTTTTTTTTTTTTATAAATTGTGTTTTTTTGGAAATTATATTACGTCGAGGCGGAAGACGAGTCTAACACTTAGCGACTCCAATGACTTTAAATATTAAAAAAATATATCATTACATTATAAAAAATTATACAATTATAATAACAAAATCTTATTTGAGAAATATTATTCACTTTATTGTGTTGTTTTGTTGGGTTGAGTTGGGTTTAAAATGAAAAAAAAATTAATTTTACTCGTCGGTCGAGCCTGGATTGGAACGCGGGATCTCTGTATAAGAACCTCGCACGCTGACACTTAGGCACTCCAATCACTATATGACTATAAATATTTAACAAATATATCATTACATAGTAAAAAATTATCGATAAAACACGAATAAAATGACATTTTCTAAAAATGATTCCTAGCTAGATCGATTTATCGCCCCCGAAACCCCCTATATACTGAATTTCATGAAAATCGTTGCAGCCGATTCCGAGATTCCAATTATATATATATATAATTATATATATATATATATATATATATATATATATATATATATATATATACAATTTTGTTTTGTTTTGTTATGGTTATAGAAAGAGCATTAAGATCAAAAGCAAAAAACATTTAACACGTTATGTTAATCATTCAAATCCATAAACAAACTTTTATAAGTGTATTTAAATGATATGATATATATATATATATATATATATATATATATATATATATATATATATATATATATATATATATATATATATATATTTATATATATATATATAAAGATATATACAAGAATTGCTCATTTAAATATATAAGATTTTAAAGTAGGTACAGTAATCTTGAATCCTTGAAATAGATTCATACTTATTTTTATTGTAACAGACATAATAAAATAATAATAACATAACAGAAACATAATAATTTAAAAGATATAGTCTGGTTTTTACTTTTTACTTATTTGCACAAAATTGTATAAAATAAAATATCCGTTACCGAAACTAACGGTTAATCAGAAATAATTTCATATCCATAACCGCATCCGAAACTGGTACAATACTATACCAATATCCAAATCCGTGCCTGTATGCAAAATTTTATATCCATAAAATCCTTAGTTTGTTGACAGAAGTAATCCTGCAGCGAATTTTCTAATTGATACATCCCTCTTTTATAATTCAAATTTTAAATATTTCAATCGTTTAGGGGTAGAATTTTCAAAAATCTTTCATGCCAAATATTTTTATCATAATAACTATGTGTATAACCAATTTCCACAGTTCCATATAAAGCAAGTTATATTACTTAAAACACAGATATATTAATTAAAATTTAATTATTTGTATTCTTTTTTCATTTCTTCAAATCAAATTAATAAAAATAAAATGAATTTTACCAGCCTTAATTTTAATTACGCTATTTAAATATTATTATAAACAAATCGAATTATAAAATAGAATAAAGTATCAAAAGTACTGTTTCGTACAATAATAGCAAGCGTTACCGTTTGCAATATGAGCTTATATTATTATTTAGGGTTGTGAGTGGCATAGAAGGCATGCAAGTACTTACAGCAGATATTGTAGTTGTATGCCACCCTAAATTTTTTTTTGTATGTGTATGTATGTGTGTCACACTAGACTCACTCTATTTTGATGACTTATCGTACCTTTGACTACCTTCTTTCATCCCACGTTCGTGAATCGATTTCGAGTTTCATTATTATTTGACAACCCACTAAATAAACTACGGAAACTTTAAATGTACAAGTTGATTTCAAATATTTTATGAATGCACTAGGGAATGAGCGAAAAAAGCTGACTTATAACCTACGGTGACAACTCACATTACAGGTGGTAAAATTTTCGCTTAAATTGTCTACTATTTTTTAAACTGGAAGTTACACAATAATAAATATTCTTCATTTTCTTGTAAAATAGAAATTTTCGGACTTTTTCAGGCAAGTTTTAACTTACCAAGTAAAACAATAATATTTATCAACATAATAACTCCATCCGATTACATTATACAATAGGGAAGATGCAATAAAAAAAATTTGCTATTAAATATGAAACTAGACTCGATACCAAATAAAATTCGAAAATTTAATTAAAATTGATTAAAACAAATAAGTTATAAGCTCTTAAAGATTATGTTATTCTCTTTCTTGCAAAAAAAGTTTTGTGCGTCATTCGACGATAAGCGGTCATTTTCTATAGAAATAAAAACAACAGAATTTGTGAACATGTAATTTATATAATATTTGTATTCACAATTAACTGATTTGTGCACACTAACATTATTAATCTTAAATTTTGAAGGAAAGTGTATATAAGTGCCATGGACATCGACCTCTTTACAGAATAAGACAAGAAATGAAAATATATCCGCATCTCTCCATAGTATAAATTGTATTTTATACAATGCGTACCGTGCATATTACGTGCAAAGGACTTCTTAAACCATTGATATGCTACAAGTGTTTATAATTTGTAATAAAACATTCACATTCAAATTATAAATATATGTTCAATTGTTTGCATATATATTTTATAGCAAATATTTCAAGAAAGAATTAATTAAATAATTACAAAAAATGACATTTAATTGAAGTTATTGGGTTGAAAAAATGATTGAAGAAATTGCATTTGTGATTATTTTTATTTGCAAATTCAAATAATTATTCATTTAAATTTGTTATTAAATTTTGAAAAAATCATTATTATTCATAAATTTACACATCATATGTTTGATAAACTACTATTTCGTAACGATAGAAACGAAACGAAGCAAAACAATAGAATTCTCGGTGCTCATACCGTTTCCCGTTTTATTATACAAAAATTATAAGCCTGACGCTACAAAGTCTGACGAGTTTCAGCTAGTAAGATTTAACGAATAGATAAGACTAGGCAGACACCTTTATAGAGTTGTTAATATTACCTTACCTACCAACCACGTGCAGTACCTACTGTTACATGTTTCTATTTACCATGAATGAGGTGCATGCGTTTGCTATGAAAATGTCATTAAATAAACAAGTTCTCTTTTTACAAAGGGTTTTTTCTATTTGTAAATTCAACCCCTCTTAATCTAACAAGGTACGCACGTACACATGCAAAGTATCTACATTTATAAATGAATAGTTAAGGTCATGACACAATATCTACTACTTTAAATAATGACCTCTTGTTCACTGTATATTTATGTGAAGTACTAGTTTTTTTACGTGGTGTTTATGGTTGTCGAGTTTTTAGTCGAAACAGTAATGTCACTTTATAGCTGTCATATAAAATCGCCACCAATATTTTAAAATATGACACGTGGAAATAGAACTGTGTCAATCATTTTTTTTCTTCACTTTGCAATTAATGAGACGACCAGTGGTCCAATTAAATAAGTAGATATATGATAGTTGGAATACAATCCAAAAACTCAAAGTGGGACAGATTTCTTATACGTAAGAGAGTGCGAGACTGTTAATCACCGTATATTAAACGTACGTTCGTACGTTTAATTCGTACGTACGTTCGTACGTTTTATTTTTCTTACACGGTTGATATATAATTCGTTAAATTTATAGTCAATCATTACAATAATAAATACAATCCTTATTATTAAAAAACTGAACTACAATGGCTGCCTATAATTGTTTTGTTATTTTGGAAATAGCCGATTGGAAAAAAATTGATAAGAATAGAAAAAATACAAATGAATATTATCAAAAAAAGAATAATATTGAATAATAATATATTCCTGCATAGTGTAGAAACTACAATCTTGAACCAACCATGTGAAGTTGTGAGACAAAATCCGAAAAAAATAATAATTTCTACCCCTACTTTTGAGTAAAATCTCCAAAATTAGCAACTTTTTTCTATGCAGTCAAAGATCATGCAAAAAAAGAAAATGAAAACTAAATTCTTGAAAATATAATAAGTAAACAAAAATTTTTCAGTTAAACGGTTATTAAAAAGAAAGATTATATTGATATGGATAATATACTAGAAGATAAAAAATAATTAGTCCTAGATACCAGTCTTCAGACCACCTCCTCATAAATCTATAGACCAGGGTAAAACCTTTAAGAAGGAAAAAAGTGAAAAATATTATAGTAGTGAAAACAGTGTAAATATAAAAGTTGTAGTTTTGCCGGAAATATTACCCTTAAAAACTCACCCCCTTCCATTTCCCGACCTCAGACCGCCCGTAAATTTTTTTCTTTGATTTTTGTTATATTTTCTCCCGTTTCCAATGAGTTTCATCCTACTATAATTTTATTTATTTTTTATTTTGTTTCCAAAATTATCGACCCTGGTACCTACTAGGGAATTAATAAACCTAAAAAATAAAATCGTAGATTGTAGCTTAAATATATAAGTATAGATGTAAATAGCATTCATAACGTTATGACCCATTGACTATTGATAGAAATTTTACTCCGCGATTTTATTTTTTAGTCTGATGAATGCCTAAGATTATTGAGGAGAGTATAGTGATGACTGATATCTAGAACTTTAAACACTTAAAATAAGTTTAAAATAATTTTAAAGCACACATCGTTTGATTTTAAACAGATTTTACTGAAAAAATCTTTGAGAATGGCATGGTATATTGGACAAGTAAGCAACAAATTTCAAAGATCCCCGTTTTGCTTCAAATTGTATAGCGTGCATACAGATATCGGATTTATATTGAAGGTGGCTTCACATATCACAACTCGATTTAAAAGACTAAATTTAATATACTGCTCTATTTCGTATGTATCTGGTATAATAAACCGTTTAAGATCCAGTTCTAAGTATTATAAGTTTGATATATTTGAACTTTACCAAGTAATTAAAGAGCGTAACCTTGTAATATCAATAAACTTAACGTTAATGCATTTCGTTGGCTATAAAAACCAAAATTAATTTTAAAAACTCAAATTTGGATTTCAACGGCAAATCAGTCAATTAAAATATTGATCTTAGGCTTTGTAAATAGCGAATTTATTGCGCTACAATTTACGGCGAGTTCATTATTCAGTTTCTTGTCTATATTGGGTTGCTAAATGCATTTTAAAATAAAGATACTCTCAAATTATATTTGAATATTACGTAATCATGATGAATATAAATTAAATGACAAAAAACAATAATACTCAATAATAAAAATATTTTGAAAGTTTTGGAAAAATTAAATTGTTTCTTAGTATTCCATCATACGTCATTATACTCAATTTTGAAATTACATATTTTAGTTCATATATTAAATGTATTTAATAACGATTTAAAAATTTTAATCATATAATTAAAAAAGGTTTTATATTTCTTTTTGAAAAAATTCTAAATAAATAAAATATCCCTATAATTTTAATTATTATGTCAAATTTATAAATGCATCCCACGCTATTAGACAACGAATTATACATAACAAATAAAATTAGTTGATTATTTTATACCATTCAAATAAGCTTTAAATGTTGGAATATTAAAAATACTAGTCAAACTATTTGAGCAAAGTATTCAAAAGTGAATTTAAATATGCCCATAATTAGGTGCCTTTTAGATGCTATTTAGGTGCTGAAAAATTCAATTAGGTGCGCAAATTTTTAATTAAGAAAACTTTGTCATGATGCTCTGCTGCCGTAAAATTACGCTAGCTGATTAATGTGAAAAATAACTATTATAATATTATGTTAGTACTAGAATTATGTACTTTTATGGTGTGCCTTAAATCAAAGTTACCATAAACACCCATCGAACGTGAATCACTGAAGAAAAGTGTCAAACTAGGATAGTGCACGGTTTTTTTTTTTTGGTCATTTTGATTAAATTGATGTATTGAAGGCAGTCCATAAAAGCATCTAAAAAGGACCTAATTCTGGTACTTTACAATTATTATAAATGTTATTTTTTCACATTTCTCTGCCAGCGTGATTTCACCGCAGCAATGCTTCATAATTACTCAGTTTTTATACTTAAAAATTTGAGCACCTAATTAAATTTTACAGCATCTAAAAAGCATTCAATTTTGAGTATATTTAACTTCAATTTTGAATTCTTAGCCCTGCTAGCTTGACTAGTATAAACTAAAAATAATTTTTGCTTTAAATGTTTATTTTATTCAATATCAACTATCATTCAACAGTTTAATGAAAATCGAAAATGAATATGTTACATATCGTAGGTATTTTCTACCTTCATTATAAAATAGCTACAAATTAATACTTTAGTTTAGATTATTGGACCAAACAAGTAGGTATTTATAAAATCAATCATTCAAAATTTAGGATATATTTTGATTAATAAATTTGTTATACAATAATTACTTTATATATTATTTGAGTGTTATATATAAAAATGCAATGAAAAGATAAGTCAAAATTCGAGATTCACAAAATCAGCTACATTACAAGAACTTGTCACTGGAAAGTAAATAACATTATTTGAGCGAAATTAATATGATTAAGGGTTACAATTTATGATTATCTTTTTTATAAGCGCTACATTGTCAAAGGAAATTGATTCGTTGTGAGTGAAAAATTTTCACTTACCTCTCAACAACTGGCACTTTCGAAAACGGCATTGTTAATAAAATTATTAATAAAATTCAGTATATATAAGAAAAATAAAAAGAAAGCAAAAAGTATAAATACAATTTTCTGTGTGTGTATTGAATTGTTAAAAATAAATAAGCATTACAAATTGTAGTTCTTAACAATAATTTGTCAAATAACTTTCACTTGTATGCACTTCGTATCTATTTGAAATTTATGCCTGAGTACGCATATTTAAATATACAATAATAAAATGTTTTACAAGTAAAATATATAATAATTCACCCTACGTAAATATGAAAAACAAGTTTCAATAATTAATGTAGTTTTTTTACAATTAATCCACAGAAAGCACATGTAAACAAGTGAAGATAACAATTAAGAGTGTTATTTGTTTGTATACTTGATATATGACTGAGTATCAATAACTGAACTATTTAAAATTATTATTATCTGTAGATATGACGGGTTTTGCCGTGAATTAGACATTCACGGATCAACGTACAGGCTAAGTCTAGGGGGTGTGTTCTTTGTAGGACGTATGTCCCCTTAGTATCCAGAATAACCAATAAAATTCAAATCGTTGGCGCAAAAGTCCATCATGCATCTACTCACAAATTTTCATCAAAATCGGATGAATGGTTCACGGTATATTTGCATTTATATATTTCCTTGAATAGCTATATCTCTGTAACGACTTGACCGATTGCATTAAAATTTGAATATGATCTAAAAATTTAGTTTTTCCACATTCGTTTACCATAAAATTACAGTTTCAATAAACTGGCTTCATGTTTTACCCGTTTATTCGTTGCGATTTTCGATTTTCTTTAATAACGAAATCCTTGAAGATAGTGGCATAATTGAAACTACTTATGTAACCTATAACACGCATATACCTATAAAATTTCATCAAAATTGCATAAACGAATCACGAAATATTAGCATTCAATTGAAAAAAAAGCAAGTAAGTTTCGAAAGCTATATCCTCGGAACGGTAATATATATAGGATTTTTCAAAAATGGAACCACCCCGCACATCGCTTCTATTGTTTATCAATTTTGGTCAAATAGTTTTTTCGGTATACGCGTTCATGTAAATGAGTTTCACAGATCGTTAGACCCACAGACCAATATACCGACCTTTTTGAAGCGAAAGTTGTTCAGAAAGATCTAAAAAAAAAGTATTTATTTAATCACGAATACAATTTCTTCGATATCGTAGCCATTAATCGGAAATAATAAGAAACATCTGTATTCCACTTTTTCAGTAAAAACTAGAATTAACAAAGCACTAAATAATACAATTGAAAAAAAAATAGTGGGCTCATCAAAATCAACTTCTCAAGACCGTACATGCATTTTCATTTAATTTCGATGTAAAAATGATATTGATGACACCATAGATACCATGTCCACTATATTTAAAAATTTCTACTATAGAATATAGAAAAAAAAGAAATATAGAAAATTTAATAAATGTCAATTTCCCAATTGCTTTTACACTTTATTGTGTCAGTGACGTTCGTGAGTGTCCGTGGACAAGCCCCTTATTCCATGTTTGCTTACCGTCGTTTAAAGAAATTTGGAAATTCCTAAAATGAAAATTGGAAATAAAGTATCCAAATATTATCGTCTTCTTTGCAATACTTTCCTGTCATCAGGGTCTCAATATAATATTATAACGTTTTTACTTTCAATTTTTTTATAAAATTAAAATTAAAATTACATAAATATTATACCGCATTTATACAACATATTCAGTCAAATGATAATAATAAATTATTTTGTATTTCTATTACAGAGTACAACATTACCAAAATTACCATTACCAACATTAGAATCAACAATGACAAAGTACATATTAGCAATGCAACCGTTAGTTACCGCACAACAATTAGAAAAAACGAAGCAATTAATAAAACAATTTACTTGTGGTCAAAATGCACATGGCACAAAATTACAATTGTATTTAAATGAACAACGAGAAATTAAAGATAATTGGGTAAGTAAATTTTTCAAATTTTAAAAAATATTACTAATTATGTTATCTTTTAATAAATTAAAGTTTTCGATTGCTTCCGAAAACATGAAATTGACGAAACACCGTTTTGTCGAATATATGATAAAACGGAATGTTCTTTGTCTGACAACATGAAAATTGTGTTTTTCTGACTATAATCAAATTTTTTTCAAAATGTATCATAGATTATAGATAATTTTCTAACCCTATTTGGGTGAAAAACGTGGACAAAGTTCTCACCTACGCGATATATATAAAAATAAGAAATATATATATATATATATATATATATATATATATATATATATATATATATATATACTTGGGAACGTATTGTAAGCAAGAAACTTGTGTTTTTCTTTTGCGATACACCAAAATCTACAATTGGTTTTCTATTTCATATCTATGAAATATATGTTACATATTCAAAAAATTTTGTAATAATATTTATTTGTTTCCTATAGAAGTCTAACTATAGGGCTACATCTTTAAATTGGATTAACATTAACTTCTTGCATTAATCTCCGAAAAAGTTTAACAAAATTTGTTCCATCTGGTACATTACCATGCTATCAGATGTACTAATTTTTATGTTATAATAAACAAATATTCTTTAAAATAGCAGTTGATAAAATTTTTTATTAAATTTATTTAAACTGATAATGCAACAAACCAAAAAAATTGTCCAAAACGTGTTACCAATTGTAAATATTGTCACGTATTATAAGAATTTGGATAATAGAATATTCTCAGTTAAAAAACATAGAAAAATAAATACTTTTCTCAAAAGAACTGATCAATGAAAATGATCTCGACATGAAACGTAGAATACATGAATAGTAAATTTGACTAAAGAATATAAAAGAACATACAAGTTATTTGTTATACTCGTAGCTCATACACAAAGTCCGTTAATCCGTTACACGTTACAGTTAATATTTTTGCTGTACAGAGTTTATCAGACAAAACGGATATAGTGTACTAGGCTAAATATATATATAATTTATTAAATAAAGATTTTTACTTGGTCATCATTACGATCTGGGTAGATTTTATTAAAAAAGGTTTTGTTTTCTAAACAGTGCAAAAGTGTATCAAATTAAAAATTATACGTAATTTTTAGGGCGATGGTACCACTTATTTTCAAAGATTTTTAAATTTTTAGACCTAAGAGTAACGTATTTTTAATTGACTATTTTAAGAAACAGGGTATTGAATTATTTATCACGAAGAGTATACCGATTAATATTTACAAAAATATTTTTAAATTTTCAATTTCATAACATTTGGAGTACCTTAATTTTTAAGTTAAACGAAAATATTGATATTAAAATAAATTTCTCATGTGGTAATCAATAGTCTCGTATATGAATAACAAAAGGCTAGTATTTATGCATTTTTTCTTATGAAATTTTAGGTCTAATTTTATAAATAGCAAATAAAAATAACAACTTAATAATTTAAACCAATTTATACTATTGAAAAAAAAAAATTCTAAAAAACGAACAAACTAATGCACACAAAGAATAGATTCCTATATTATGAATGAAAAGGCAAATTATGTATGCCGATGATTTTTTTTACATTGATTCATTTTTGGAATGAAAACTTCTTTATCCGCGTTGGCCACTTTTTAATACGGGAAAATCTTATGGGTTCGCGTCACCAACAGGCGCATGTGTATCTGACGTGTGTTATGCGTGTTAGGTGGTTGTTGGATAGGGGAAATTTCATGCGTTGCGACACCGAAATGCTTATAGCAGTATATCTGTAGCTATACAGCTGACATATTGTGCAACATTAGTGCTGTGTATATTTCATCAATGAAATTGTTTTGTCATGATGTTTTACAGCCCGTTATAATTTTGAATAATAAAAAACCATACAAACATTCATATAATTATTGCTCGGAGTGTCAATAGATGTGAAAACCAGATTGATGTTGATAATTTTAAATTATGAAATTTCAAATTTTAATACTAAAAGTTTTAAGTTTTCACATCTATCGACATACCCTATAACTACCAATATTTTTTTAATCACTTCATGTGTACAACAGTAAGTTGTTATTCTGTTCCAAAGATGGTTTAATATAGTAACACAATTTAAAAACTAGCGAATTACTACTTTTTTGCGTACACAAAAGTGAACAAATTTCCTATGCTGTGAATGAATGAAGTACTATTGTACTTTTAGCAATTTAGCAGTAGATTCAATGATTTTCTGCACCCTCTCAGCAATTTTTTTTCTGTTTTCGAGGCCAAAAAAAAAAAAGATCTAACAGAATTTAGTATCTTTTCACCCTGTATTTACAAACATAATACAAGCACACCATACCAAACAACATACACTCACAAATCCAATTATAATTTTTAATCTCCTAAGGGTATATACAACAACAATTTTAAAAGGGAGATTGTGTAATATATACTCAAGGGATTTTACTACCGTAGAATACATAACAGTACTTGACGCTTTCCATAACTATATAGAATAAAATAGAATAGAGGAAAGTTAGTCCTCAATAATAATATCTACCTCTGTATTACTAAAAAGTTTGATACATTTTATCATGATTCTAGATTGTATAAATACAACACATCAAATATTAAATGTAAATATATAGGTAATAAATATATTCACCATTTCTATAGTATACATACATGTACTATAACCGTATACTATGAATGATCGAGTACAAGAAAACGAGGATACAAGTTAGAATTAGGCACGCATATTGAGGGTTCCGTACAATATTGATAATAGTGAATTACTTCTGAGCTATATTGTTCGATATACAATTTTGTTGTTTTTTTTTTAACTGTTGGTTATTTACACAGTGTAAGTTGAGGCTAAGACTTCGCATGTGGTTAAGTCTTAGTCTCATGAATAAGCAATTATAACATAGTATTTTAATATTTATGATATAGTAATTATTTGTGATGTTTCTTAAACATTTTCAAAAGAAAAAGTAGCATTTAAGAATAGGAATAGTTTTTTAAGGGTTAGTTTGTCATATCCAAGTACCTATGTCTTTAATGTTTGGTGGAAGGTCTGTATTTATTCTTGTATTTTATGCATGTTGTGAGAATACGTTCTATTGTAATAGAGAAGATGTATGCTCAAATGAGTTGATTGTGAATAAAAATATACTGTAAATTACATTAATATTCAAAAATTTTGTTCTGCGATTCTTCTATAGAAAATGACTGCTTATCGTAGAATTACTCATAATACTTTTCTTGCACGAAACAGATAAAAAACAATATTAAGAGCTTATAACGTATTTGTTTTTGAATCAATTTTAATTTAGTTTTCGAATTTTGTTTGGTATTGATCCAAGTTTCACATTTTAATGGGTAAAATATCAAATTTTTTTTTATTGCATCTACCCAATTGGTGTATTGCAACTATGGTATACACGTTGAGGTTGAGGTTTTTTTATTATATACGCGTTGTTTGATTGGTGTAACCAATTCTTAGACTAGTGAGTGTTATTACTTCATGTTGGTATGAAGTATTCCATTTTGTGGTTTCAGCTGTAATGTTTCTGATTTTGTTACTTATAGATGTTTCTAGCCATGATTTTCATCTTTTCTGATCAGTTTTAGCCTTACATGTCTATAATAGGTTATTTTTTGTATGTTCAAAAATTGTTATGCATGACGACGCTTCGAATCTCCTGGGCGACCCATATCGTAACTGTTTGTCTGTGGGTCTGTAAGTCTGTAAATCAGGTAATCTGTTCATCTGTTTGTTAAAATCCATCAGGCGAGTACGGTAATTCTAAAAAACCTAAATGGATACTTTTTAAGATTAGTGGGGGTGTTGAGAATGGTCCTATTTTATAAAAATCTCGCCAATCATTTAAATGCTAATATATTAATACCGCATGTATCGTTGATCCGATTTTTATTAAATTTTCTGTATACGCGTGCAAAAGTACTGCAATTTAAGTTAAAATGATTAGTTTAAATCACATATTTTGGAAAATCGATTTTTAGGAAGAATAAAAATCGTAGCAACCAATCAGCAAACCATAAAGTCATCTTACTCCCTCCTAAATTTTGATAAAAACCTCTTTTATCTAATATCCAAATTTCTACTCAATCTGAGAAGCCGTCAAGGGGCAGGAATGGTTTACTTTTCTTAGTCCATATTGATATATTGATATAGGTGGTTGTTTTGACACTTTAAAATTATTCATAACACTATCGAATATGAAGAAATTTAAACCTGAAATCGAATCCACGATCTTCCAATCAAGTGCAACAAAACCGTATAGTTTAATAAGCACTTGGTTTGAGCCAGTAAAAAGAAGTATGTTTCAGTTAGCAATCAAATATATTTTAAAGACACTCAAAATAGTCAAACTGGACCAAACTAGAAAATAATTTTCAGATTTTGGTAGAGAGTATTAAAATGTAAAATATGATATCAGTTTCCAAAATATGTGATTCGTTTTTAACGTTTGGTTAAATAATTTAGTCAATGTAATTAAATCATCCATAAATTTGTTATAAATAACTTTTTATTGCAGAAAATATTTTTTTAATATAAATTAAAATTATTTTCTAGCTGACTGTGAATTATTTTCAAATAGATTATCAAAATACTGATAAAAATTTGGATTTTTGTGTAAGAAAATATATTTTCTTGTTATAACAAAATTACTGCGATTAGAATAAAATAAATAAATTTTTGTAACCTAACGAAAGAAAAATTCCAAGATATTTCAAATTATACGAAAATAATTACAGGTATTCAGATTACTTGTACCAATAAAGGTATAATTTGATATAATCGATTGTTATACCAGGTACCATGTAGTTTTCATATGAATATCAATATTCAGTAAGACTCACTTTGTTAATTTATCACGAGCTGTACATCAAAAATATATTAGATATATACGTAAATAATTTATTAAGCTCACTTTAAAATATGTATACAGGTGTTCAGTAATAGTATATAAAGCTTACGTGTCCACTGATAAAACTTTGTGGTCCGTTTGAAACTTTATTATTAAATTTTTTAACCGATAGAATTTTATATTTAATATTAAGGTAGTTCTAGCACGAAATCATATTTATTTATGTTATAAGTTTTGAGTAAGTTTTGGAAATTGTAACAAAAGAAAAACTGCTAGGTTTCAACTCGAAATTAAGGGTAAGATTTAACATTTCTAAATAAACTAACTTAAACATTTCTTCGTTCATTTCTATTATTTTTATTCAATTCTCACAAGAGTTTTTTGTGATATAATAGAAAATTCTTGGGAGGGTAGTAAGTTTTACATGCTTTGAATGGATTGAGACCCTCGTAATCGCAAACTTTGAGCTTGATTATCTAACGATTTCAACGGCCAAAAATTGTGCAAATTCCGCATCGCATATAGTGTTATTCAAACAGCTCGCTAAATAGATTTGAAATTTCCTCATTAAAGTAATATGTAAATCTCAGGTTTTTAATTTTTCAAATGCATAGCCATTGGTTACGTAAAACTGTAGGAATATCAAAAATATTTATATATTAATATCTGAAGCAAAAACTGTGTACCCCTTTTTACGAAAATCGGGCAGACGGAGTAGTATGAAGTAATAATGAAGAAATATGACTAATTTGGCACACTTATAGTTTATATAAAAATGAAAGGAAGAATGCTTTTTTAAAATTATGCATAAAAAATACATTAAATCAATGAAAAAACATGACACATACTATGAGAAATACATATATACGAGGTGTAGCTTATATTACACACATTACCATACACACATATATTTACTCTTTTGTTTAATATACTGTTTTGTTTATAGGCACGCATTAATACGGTTTTGTTTTGAGTGATAGTCGAATTTCGAACGCTATAACGGGACTTGAGCTATGTTAAATCTGTGTTCTAAAAAAGTACCTGCGGTAAAGTTAATGTGTTTTAAACGTGCTAGCCCCCTATAAATGCAAATTCAAAATTTATCAATTAATGTTTCCTTCGAATATATAAATTAATTCAATTGAATAATTTACTTTAACTGGAAATTCTAACGATTATGGCAGTATCAAAAACTTGATAGTCTTTAATATTATTATAAAATTTGTGGAATCATACTATATTGTGATTGCAATATTTAACAAACTTTAGTCACAATTAAATCAAACGATAAAATAATCACCCATATGTTTAGTACATTCTGTAATGAAAATATACTAAATTATTATCATGGGAATTCATAACTACATAAAATTACTGAAACATAAAATATTATTTGAATAAACAGTATAATACATAAACATACATCTAGGTAAGTTTCATATAAAAAATTGTATGGAAAAGGGTGCATTATATTCGAGTTTCCGAATCGATGATCAAACAATTTTCATTCACTAACAACATCTTGTCAAAAATCTTAAGGAAAATAGAAAAAATAATTTTACATTTAAACTCTCTCAATTTTTCATTACTCATATTTATATGATTTTTCCGTTAACTTTTTACTGAATGGTAAAAAATTTTAGTTCTTTTATTTTTTCTTGTCAACGGTTGTAGTAACGAGAGAAACAGGGGGCATATTGCCCCAGACGTCGAGGAGGGAGCACGTGCTGGAATAATTAGTTATATTATAAAGGGAGGGCTTTTGATTAGTATAAGGGGGCGGGGTTGGCTGGATGCCACTTTTGCTCCGGGTTATAGAAATTGTAGCTCCGTCCTAACCCGAAAGCTTCTACTATATGAATATTATAAAAGAGAACACTAGGATTTTTCGAATAAAGTTCGTATTTTTTGCCGATAAGGAGCCATCATCAGTATGAATTAGTTATTCGTAATGATTTTCCGAAAAAATGTTACTCATTGCTAATTTAGTAACGATTTTCGAATCGTCACCAAATATTTTGAAAAATATTTAATTTCAAGTAAATAAAGACGACTTCGTTAGCCCAATTTACAGTGTTGACTGAAATGTACGCAAGATACCAAATTTGCTTGTACGTTATTTCATTACACATTAATTGCTCCAATGGGCGATTTGGTTATATAAACTATTTAATGTATACACAATAAATTTTCTATTTTGCACACTTTCTTTTGCCCTTAGACTTTTATAGAAATATTATTAAGGCACTGTAGGTTTCATTGCAGTTTTAAAAAATAGTAAAACTAAAAATAAAAAGTGTAAAAATGATTTAAAATTGTTTTAGCAATCGTTTATTATTTCATTATAAATGAATTTACCGTTTATAAATTAGAATTATTTTATTAGATAGACCTTAAATGAATGAAACTAAATTAAATTAAACACCATAACAATTCAAACTATGCTTTTTTCTTTTTAGGCATATGAATATTGGCTAAATGATATGTATCTAAATATCCCATTACCATTACCTGTAAATTCAAATCCTGGTATGGTATTTCCACCACGAAAATTTATTACCATTTATGATATTGCCAAGTTTGCGGCTCGCATGTTAGATGGAATATTAGATCATAAAGAAATATTAGACAGGTGAGTGTGTACCATTAAATCAATATCCTAACGTTTTCCTTATATGAAGACAGACCTGATAGTATTCTGTCAGGATATACATAAAAATATTTTTTTAATTGCTAAAAGTTTGATTCAATGAATTCAAATTCTACTGCCAGTCACATTATAAGCCATAGATAAATATATTCCCTGTATTCAAACTAGGCTGGGTTAGACATCTTTTTTGTGTTTGTAAAAATTGGAATGTTCAAGCTTCCATTTGATACTAAAATTATTTTTTTACCGAGGAAGTATACAATCACACTGAAAATTAAATATTCCAAAAATGAATGCCTAATTAAAATGAAACTTCTAAGTAGTAATGATAATGTTACTGTAGTTGTAATAATATTTACTAATAACTACAATTTGTAGACTATACAGCTTTAGTAGTAATTTAATGAATCAAACACCTTAAACATTGTTCATCACATTTACCATTGCCGTATTTTGTAGGAGAGGTTTGCCACAAGAACGCGCAACTTCTCGAGAAAAAGGTCAACCATTATGTATGGCTCAATATTATCGATTATTAACATCATATCGTTGTCCAGGAAAAATACGGGATTCTCTTTTATCTACGGAAAATGAAGACCATGATAATGAGCATATTATAGTTGCATGTAGAAACCAGGTAATAATAAAATCAAGACACGTTAAAACATTACATACGTTAAAAACGTTAGAACATTAATAATAATTTATTTTGATTAGTTCTATTGCGTTCTGGTAAAAGCTGTCGATCGTGGACGATTAACTGAAGATGAAATTTGTTCTCAATTTGTCCACATTTTAAATGACGCACCATGTTTAGCAAATCCAACACCAGTGGGGTTATTAACAGGTGATAATCGTCGAAAATGGGGAGAGGTTAGAGACTCTTTATGCCAAGGTTTGTACAATCATTTTAAAATTTAATAAGTTAAAAAACATTTTGTTTGGACAAGTGATAAAATTGTAAAAGACTTAGCTATTTTCAGAGTATTAGATTCAATTTTCATTCGCTTAGAAGACTATTTTTAGTAACTATTGTGCATTATTCGTTATGATGTATTTTGAAAACGTATAATTCTTTGCAAGACTCTGTCTTTAATTTGCTTACAGATCATTGAAAATTATTTTATTTTAAGCTAGGAAGTTTGTAATAATATTTTTCACACACCTTACCAAATTATTTTATTTTGAATTTTCAAAAACTAACTTTGTCGATTTGCATTAAATTTTCACCTTGAAACTTTTAATATGTTTATCTCCTCGTGGATTTAAAGTAATGAAATAAAGTCTTTTCAATCATTCTTCATTATTTTTATAGATGACCAAAATCAACGAAATTTAGAATTAATTGCACGAGCATTATTGATTGTATGCTTGGACGAATCATTGCCAACAACATTCAACAAAAAATCCAGTGCAAAATCTCGTACTGGATCAAGTAGTAGTATGGATGGTAATCAATCAGGATGGAGTCGGCGTGCTGGCGTAGGTCATCAAGTCAATGGTCGAGATGAAACAAATATGTGCCATCAAATGATTCATGGTGGTGGTAGTTCTTATAATTCAGCAAATCGCTGGTTTGATAAAACAATACAAGTAAGTGACGTGAGTTGACTAAGCTGTGAGAATCGTCAACTCTTTTTAATTGCTAAGTTCCACATAATTAGCTAGATATGAGGGAGAACGTTCAACATTGCATTCTACAATTAAAAAAATTAAATCTTAAAAATACGACACGTTATAAACGAATTAACTAATTAAATATGTATATAAGATATTTGACGAATAATCACAGCTACTACTTTTTATTGAAAAGTCTTAAAATATCTAAGTTACTTTCAGTTGAAAATTTTCCAATTTTCTCTTAATAAAATTGCACTTGCGAAATTCTCGAGTTCAGTGTCTTAAATGATTCACATTGTTTAACCAAGAATGCCTGTCCAGATTCTTTGAATAATATTTTAAGTATGTTCTACTTTAGCATTTTGCTAATGAAATGGTTATTCGTGAGCTTTCATTTAGTTACTATGTAACCTGTAAACCTGATAGCCATAAGAAACCCTCGTGACTGAATTTTTATCCATTATTGACTATTCCAACGTTAATTCATGAATACACACACAGTTAATTGAAATAATCTTTTTGTTCTTTAGTGGCTATGTATTTTTGATAAAAACCTCTACAGGCTCTCTTCATAAAGTCAATAATTTTTCCCGAAAAAAGAATTATTAAGCAAAAATCATTTATTATATATTTAGAAATATTTTTTCGCTAAAAAAATCTTCAACGCGCCCTGTGTTTTCAAATCAAAACTGTGCACACCAAATTTCATAACATTTGGATAAGTATTTTTTGAGTTATTTACGCGCAAAATTACAAATGGACAATATTAATAGAACCCGTAGTGGTCTCAATTCAAAACACATAGCTTCTTAAGAGGGATGCAATAAAAATACCTTTTCATTACGGATAAAAAGCGTGTATATAACAGATTACACCATACCTGATAAAGTGGATAAGTGCATTTATAGTAAAATATTTAATTTTATTGTATTTTAAATAATGAAGTTGAATTAATAATTTGAATAAAACTCGAATGTAAAGATAAACTAAACCTTAACATGCTGACCTGTGTGTGTCACCATCTGCAATGAATACAGTTTTCCGAGGTTGCGAGGTTACGATTTAATTCGATTCCATCCTTCGATCCATCCTTACGATAGACTGATGAAAAGAAGGGGTCGGTAATAAAGTCTAGAAAGGCCTATTTGCTCTTTGTCAGGCAAATGTATTCCCTCCACTGCTAACATAAACAACTAACTACAAATTGCAATATGCTCTACAGGCATTTTATTTCTAATCCATTTTCTACTACTTAATAGTTAGTGATCTCAAATGATGGTGTGTGTGGATTATGTTACGAACATTCACCAAGTGAGGGTGTGGCTGTCGTTCAATTAATGGAAAATTTATTAAAACGTTGTGAAGATTTGCCTTTAGCATCTAATACAACATTAACAACAACTAGTGAAACGTCGTTTACAACACCAGTATCAGCGGCATCACATTTACCTGCACCCGAACGGCTAGAGTGGAAGCTTGATGCAAGGCAACATCGGTCAATCCAAGAAGCGGCTATCACGATTGATAGGTAAACTTTAATTACTTAATATAATATAGTGATCATCGTACTGAATTTAAATGTCGATAATAAAGTGAGAACGAAAAGTTTGTTTTCTATATAATATACTCATGTTCATAAAAATATAATAAAAATTCACAGACTTGCATATCTATTTAGACACAATCATATTGTTGTAACACATGGACTGAAAAGTCCCGGGCCTAACAAAGAAAACACAGTTTTTTTAGTTCAAAATTAGCTTTATTCATCAACGTAATCTCCATCAAGAGCAACGCAATCATTCAATCGCCGCTCTAACATTTCAATACCACTTTTGTAGAACGATTTATCTTTTGCCTCAAAATAGGCCTCAGTTTCAGCGATAACCTCTTCATTCGTGCGAAATTTCTTACCGGCGAGCATTTTTTCAGGTCTGCGAACAGCCAGTAGTCGTTGGGAGCGGAAATCTGGCGAAAAAATTCCGGTTTGTTACGTTAAAACATGGCCAAACACTGCTTAGAATCATCAACACGTTCTCGTTTTTGGTCAACAGTGAGCAAACGCGGCACCCACTTTGAACAGACCTTTCTCATAGTCAAATTCTCATGCAATATAAAGCCAACACGTTCTTTTGATATCTTTACGATGTCAGGTAACTTATGCAACTTCACTTTTCGATCATTCAAAACGATTTTGTCGATTTTTTTTATGTTATCTGGTGTTACCGCCTCATTTGGGCGTCCACTGCGTTCTGCATCATCGGTGTCTCTACGACCACGTTTGAAGTCATCAAACCAACGTTTTATTGTTGTTTCTGATGGAGCGGAGTCCCCATTACACTTTTCAAGCCATTGCTTCGCTTGAACGTTATTTTTTCCCATCAAGAAGCAGTGTAAAATTAAATCACGAAATTGTTTTTGATTGCACTCTTAGCACATTAACTCTCAAACTAATGAATAGAATATCATGAAATTTTAACAGCTGCCTTTTGAAGGTTAGTATTAACTGAAAAGAAAAGGAGACTGCAATAAAACTAGCACCATCTATGTGTTAGGCCCGGGACTTTTCAGTCCATGTAATACATTTAATACACAACAATGTGCAATGTTTATACATTAATAATATACCGTAAATAATAATATTTATGTACAGTGGTATTAACTTATACTATGCAGAATATTAAAAAACTGAATTGAATTCCTATTTTTAAATAAACAGCGTTCGATACGATATCTCTTTCACACACACACACACACACGTACTGAAAATCACTTGTTTGTATTCAGAACATACATTTCAGAATTATGATTTTCCTCTTACTAATAACAAAATATAAAACGAAGCTGGATGCATATAAGTCGAGTAAATAATAAACATATAGGATAAGTTCGGAGGAGATGGCCGTACGGGAGAGGAGAGAGATGGCAAGACGAAATATACAGTAAAGTTTTTTATAATTGTTTTCATTTTAGACTTTGTTGATTACTTTGTGTCTTTGTTTATAGTTAAATGATTAAAGATTGGTTTAATATAAATAATTTGGATAAAATACCACCAGATTGATTATTACTATAGTTAAAAAAATTGTTGGCATCATTTGCTTGTTTTTTATAAAAATAAATTTTTTTTTTTTTTGTGGATAGTTTTTTTGGTTGTATAAGTAGGCATACAAATTATTTATATACGTTGTACTAATTTGACTACAAAGTATTTTAACTGGTGGTTCGTTAATTACTATGCAAAAAGGTTAATATTAAAAAAATAAAATAAATTTTCTGAGACGAATTGAATTGAGATCGAGATATTGCTATGTGATAAGATTTTTTGAGACCTATACCTTGTGAAGACAATGTTAATATAAGTAAACGTTAGGAACCTTTGTATTAAAAATTTAAAAATAAATAATTAAAATCGAACATTTTAATTTGCAGTTTGGCCGAAGATTTGGACTATTTAGTATATCGTTTTACTGGTTATGGTAAAAATTTCATAAAATCTTGCCAATGTAGTCCAGATGCTTTCATACAATTAGCATTACAATTAACATATTTCCGGTAATAATTTTTAATACAATTGTATCTTCAAAGGTTATTAAATAAAAAATATAATATTTTAGATTATACGGTCATCTTGTAGCAACATACGAGAGTGCATCAACTCGAAGATTTTTATTAGGTCGTGTTGATTGTATAAGATCAGCAACACAAGAAGCTCTAGAATGGGCAAAAGCCATGTGCCAAGGAGATGCTACTAATGCAAATGGAGGATGTGGTAATCAAAGTGATTTAAGCGACGAAGAATTAAATATGGGGAAAAAGGTTACTTTCAACTTATACTCGGTATGATTACCCACAATAAGATTAGTTGTAGCTCACAGAAAGTAGTGTATTTAGAGAAGTAGATTGAATTCCCTTGTTTATTATTTTCAAAGAAATTGTTTCGAATTCTCACTTTTCGTTATGACTTTTTTAGAATGAAGAAAAGCTTAACTTGTGGAATGCAGCAATGAAACGACAAACAGAAATAATGGTAGATAATATAACAGGTCAAGGAATTGATATACATTTATTGGGGTTACGTGAAGCAGCTAGAGAAACAGCTCCAACTGCCGCACATCCACTGCCAGAACTATTTACGGATGATACATATAAGATTGCCAATCATTTTCTTTTATCAACGAGTCAGGTGACTATATTCAGCGCACTTACAAACTTATGGATCATTCAGTTGTAAAAACATCAAATGTAGGGATCTGACACATCTCTGATTTTAATGAAAAAATAGGATTTTTCGTCAAAAGAAAGGAAATGAACCTGCTCGTTGCATAATAATCGGGTGTCACTCTGTCTATAGAATTTTTAATTTAATATATTTATCCCTTTTGCTTCATTTTTACCCCAAAAAGGAAAATCTGAAAAAATTAACACTGGATAAGTAGACTTTATTTGAAATACAATAAATACAACTTAAGCTCAATTCACCAATCGAGTTCATAGTTATCGCTGGGGGAAAATGTCAGAATTATGAAAAATAGGAATTTTCAAAACGCTCGCATTCGATAATGAAACAACACAAAAGCTTTAAAATGCTTTCATAAGAAAGCTTCCAAATATAATTTACATTTCAATAACTTGGATGAAAAAATTTTAGACCAAGAATAAATGAGGCTATGAAAAAAAAAAATTTTTATTTATTTTTTTTATTTTACAGGGTACCACCTACTTATTTTTTTATTTTACAGGGTACCACCTACTATATATTACTGGGGATGTGTTAGTGCCCCACATTTGATGATTTATTATAGAATGACCCTAATGGAATTGATAAATTTGTATATTTTGAATATACGAACGTTGCTAATAAATTATTTGGCATAAATATCTCACATCACGCATATAACATATGATATTCAAACTATCACCGGCAATTAAAAAAAGACATATTGCATGGGATTTCATTTTAGAATTTTTTATTTTATCATATAGACAGGCAGATTAATAATATATTTGAAATTTAAATGAACAAACCTTGAGTACTTAGAATAGAATAGAATAATTCTTAATCGAAAAATCTATATTAAGCGTTGTATAATTCGTCTACGATTTTTTAAATATACAATTTCGAGTATCGTGGTATTTGTTTCGTTATTTTAATGTCTCATAGGTTTCTATTAAAAGCAGGAAATATTTTAGTCAATCCAATAATTTGTTCCAAATATTTTATCAAAACTCATGTACGTGTATTTTCAATGATTAAATAATAGTTAGGAGTAAAATTAATTAAAATGATATAATTATTATACTTCATGATATAATTATATTACTTCATATAATTAATTATTGTATGAAGTAATAAAGCGTAAGATATAATGAACAGAAAATATGCATTTTTTAGATTAATTAAATATGGTTAATAATGAAAAAGTAACATTTTAGCCGTGCTTAGTAACGAATTTATAAAAGCCGATTTTTATATTGTAGTAGAAAATATATTTTTAAAAATCAGAAATACGTGATTGAACTAAAACGAATAAATTTAATATCAAAATTAAATACTATTGACACTACGTATAATACAGAGGTTAATTCGTTTTATTATAAAGAAAAAATCAAATTAAAAACAAATATTTAAAATTTCCATTAAAAATAGCAATTGAAATTTTTAACTTCTAATATTCAAACTTCATCTTTTAACTTTTAACGTCTAATTTTCAATTTAAAAATTTTAAAACTTACTAGGTCATTTTAAGACTTATTAAATCATTATCAAGTATTATCAGGTATTCATCTATTAATTTGCGTTAAAAAGTCTTGTGTTCAGTAAGATAAAACTAAATTTTAATAAACAATCAATTCAATTGGTGGATTCAATTTCAAGAAAAAATAAATTCTTAAGTACACTTTCATCACTTAAAAGTATCTAGAATGTGCAAATATTAGCACATAAATTAATAAACTATAATACAAACATTTAAAAATCATTATAGTTATTTCATTGAAAATTGTTTGAAATTGCATTTGGACGAAATGAAATTAGTAAAATTTTTTTAAAATTCGATTCTAACGAACGTAGCTAATAAATTGTTTGACATAAATATCACCACATCACGTATATGACATACATCTTTCCGTTCAGAATTGGAATATCTGTTTCCGAGACTCCAGCGAACATTAGTAACGCTCTCAATGAATAAACAATACGTGGATGTATGTGCAACTTATTGTTTTAATCTTATATTATTAAACTGTCTATCTGTTATTTTACACTATCACTTTTATTTTCGTTTTTTCACAATTTTATTTTTCAGTTTTTCATCATCACACACTTTTACACACTATGTTAGTAAAGCAATTCTTGCAAAGCAAGATTTACACGGAAATGTTCAATATTGGTAAGTTATTCGGTAACATCATCACATATTCCTTTATAAGAACCACAATTTGAAATGATATATTCAATCTATTATTTACAACTTTAACTAATTAACTAATTAACTTTTAATAAACCTATGCTATAAAAGTTTGGTCTATAACCACAATCTTAATTTTGAACAGGTCTCTCCGTAGGTCTTTTAATTCCTATGTAAATCTTACGACATCTTTATTCAAATTCAATATATATTAATTTGTAATACTAGCTTTCTTCACATTTCGTACTTTTCACTTCTTAAACGTTCAAAAAATTCACAACTCTATGATTAGAATGGTCATGATGACTAGATTTTTATTAGCTCATTTAATGCGTCTTTACTTATAAGAACAGGGACTCGTTTTTCATTTTTTTTTTTAATCTTAAAAAGTAAGCAATGTATGAACTTTCAAAAATCAGAAGAGTTTTTTAATAAAATTTGATATTTCTACCTAAAATCCAAATATTAAACAAGAAATTCTAAATATTATATACACCCTCACCAAAATTATTCTTCGCTTGAACCTTTTGACCATATAACAACTAGCCAACTTATTTGTCTTAATTAACCACCCTTAAGCTTAAAAAAGTTACGCATCGTGCTTCATACTCCTTTCATTAGTGTTTTAGTTTCCATACTTAATTTTTTACAAGTATGATGTATAATTGACATAAAAATTAAGACCTGATCAATAAAAGTATCCAATGCACTATGACGTAATATACAATACATTTTTTTCAATTTTCGCCCACAAATAACTTAAAAAATACTTTTCCAAATGTTATGAAATTTAGTTTACATGAAAACGGACGACATGCCGAAGCATTTTTTACGTTATATAGAGACGTAATATACGTAAAGTACATTACAGATTGCCTTTATTGTAATTTTTTATAAAAATTCCTCTTAATATAGTGTTGATTTGTGGAAAGCATCATCTAGTGTTTAATGACGACTATAAACTCATACGATTAAACAGAACTATCACTAGATGAATAATTGTTTACGTAATATTATAAGGGCCAGCGCACACTGTAAGATTTTCTCATCAGAAAATCTGATGTTCAACGCACGCTATCGAACAGTCCCATGAGAAGTTCTTATAAGAAAATCCGATCATACTTCATACAAATATGATAAGCAAGCACATATTATCGGATATCATCGGATACGTACAACGAACCGCAACGAACCTATGAACTTTTAAATATTTTAAATTTATTACTTTTATGATTAACAATAATAATCGTATGTATGCACATATAATAAGATTCTCTGATCAGAAAATGTAATGTCTTATGTAGAATTCTTACAGTGTGCAGTGTCGTATATAAAATACATACTAAGAGTTACATCAGATTTTCTGTTCAGAAAATCTTACTGTGTACGGTGGCCCTAAGTGTCTTCTCAAATATATTATATGAAACTGGAAATATTTATTATAAATTTTCCTATAAAGGTATCTACTTCAACCGATTGTTTTATGGGCTATGGTCCTGTTGTTCCTGATGGATATGGTGCCTCATATAATCCTCACCCGGATCAGATCGTGTTTTGCCTCTCTGCATTTAAATCATCTGAATCAACAACAACAAATAAATTTGCTCACGCCCTTGAAGAAAGTTTATTGTCAATGCAACAATTGTTATCAATTAATCAAAAAAAATAATGAAATAAAAAAACAAAAAAACAATGTTAGTCAATTTAATTAGATAATTTGTAGATAAATTTTATATTATTATAATTATTTTATTAATCGTATATTCTATCCATCGTTGATGGTGATATATGCATAATATAATCGCTCGTGCGTTGTTCACAAATAATAAACTTATAGGTTTGGAAAAATTTGTTCAAAGCTCAGTTTATCATCAAAAACTTTAAACATTTATAAAATATTTAAAATTTCCAAGCCTATAAATATAATATTATAGCTTTAATATAATAATCTATTAATTTAGTATATAAAAAATAGTCGGAAAAATGGGTACTTAAATACAAGATTATATAAAGCTCCAAGTAATGTAGTTTACCGTTAGTGACATCTATAAGCGGATAATAAGCACTACAAATAATAAAAAAATACGACTTAAATATTTATATGGAACTTTAATGCCAATATCTTCCACGAGAGGCACTATTGTAAAACATGGTAAATAAAATATGAGCTTCACCGTTCCATCTATGTACAGTTTGCAAGTAAACTATGCAACCAGAATGGTCACTGAACAACTTCGTACCATTATAAATTATTCTATATTCGATTTTTTACCATACTTAAAAAATTATCAGATCGAATACAGTTTAGAATTAGAACCGGTTCGTTCAGACTATTTAAGAGACTGCATTACCAGAAATAACACCGGTAATAAAACACAATTTTCTTGAACTAAAAAAATTATTATCTGTATTTTTGATGAAATTTTTAAACAATATAACAAAATCATAGTAAATAAATTATAATGACTTTTCGGTTCAAGTTTCGTTTCAGTGTGAATCGAATAAATCTGATTTTAACTAAATACACAAATTACATTTGACAATATTTTGTTTACAATGTAATACAATGGTGTCAACTGAGCTTAACTATGTTGTAAGGTTCCTCTATTCTAGAAAGCGAATTGATTTTCTATCATCAGAACAATTATAAATAAACATATCAGACAACTTATCAAACATGTATCAATTTTATTATGTGTTCCTAAATATGATATATGATCAATACAAGTAAATTAATAATGTTTTCAGAACAGAACATATCAAGTATACATATCATTAGAAATATAATTAATTATTTTAATATATATTACATGGAAATCATTAAATATTTGCTATTATTGTTGCCAGATGAACAATATACAGAATGGATCTGTTAACAATTTCGGTTAAACATTAAATTTCTTACGTTTCGATCGACTTTTAAATATATATAGTATATTAATAAATTCAGTTTTAATTATTAATATTTATTCCATACGATGGTAATTGCGACTGATGTCTTATATCGTTCAAGTTATGTTGATTGTGTATGTATGTCAATTTAGCGAAACGGCGTTACCCAATTAATTTCAAAACGGCCCATAATTAGCCGCTAATCAATCGTTAATTAGTTGTGAAAAGAAATTTATCGCTCTAATACATACGTAGAAAATTTGTTGTGGTGGAAAATATAGCTACATTAAATTATATATAAATTTACTCATTTAAATATATCTATATATTTGTATATATGCAAAATTTATTCGGGATTATTTACAATAAACGATATCTAACAAAATCTATTTATCAGTTCAGAACTTTCACCGTTTCTTTAGGTCTAGGGAAAACAACGTTAAGATCTTACCTATATAAATTATAACATAGTTATACATACAAAAGTAATAATATTTTAACCAGTAGAAGAAGTATGTATTATACATTAATAATTGTATAATACATACAAATTCTGTTTACTATTATGTACGTATGTATCAACATTATGAATGTAAGTAACATTCTATACAGGTATATTTTAACATTGTTTTCCCCATACTTAAAGAAACTGAAAACAATCAGTACATCACATACGGAATAGCGTTTTTGTTAACTAGCTCAACGTTCCTAAGAATTGAAGTTTGCGCACTTTTACCCCACAAACTTGTGCACACACTTAACTGTTATCAGTATATACAGTTTTGTAATACCGATGATTAAATTAGATACAGAAATGAATATATCTACAGACAATCACTCTATCCCGATATTTTACACAGTATTGGATTCTAAGATTAGCAATTGCCGCCTATCTTCCCTGATTTAAATTTCAATTAGTCCAGTTTTAAAACTAAAGACATTATTGAATTTGAGAAAGAGTTTTTGCTTGATTTTTTTTTAAATATTATATATTAAACGCGTATTTACAAAAATATAGTGGAAGCGTAAGAAAAAAATTCAGTTTTACAACGCTACCATAATAATTTGAACTATACTAATATTATATTGTTGTATTTTAATCTAACTTAAATATATGTATGCGATATTGAAGATCAATCAAACATTATACAGTAACGTAATTACCGATCTCAACCGATCACCAAAGTTAAGCAACAACAGACACAGTCTGAACATATCAATGGGTGAACATCTAGGATTGCTGTAGGGGAACCTGGCTGTGTGCTGTTGTTATACAGATATATACTCACTGTAGTCACTATATATAATTTAGTACTTGAAAAAGTTGAAAAGTGACTTAAAATAATTTTAAAAAATATTATAAAACGTATAAATTTTAACATGTAGGATTTGATTAAAAACAGACCCCAAAACAAGTGAAATTAAATAAAACCTTATAACTGCCAATCGCATTTCAAATATTTTAAGTGACACTTATTTTTTAAATGTAGATTTCATTAAAAAAATTGTTTGTATTTAAACTTGCAAATTTATTTTGTCATTTAAGATATCGCATTGAAAAGATAATGATAATTAAAGTCACTACTTACCATATACATGTAGACGAATTGTTATGAATATTAAGGAACCATTCTGTATATTGTAAACAAATATTGTGTTACTTTTATAAAATAGTTTATGCAATATACGTTACGAAACTGTTATAACTGTTGCGTGAATTAATGATATATGTCATACGAGCATTTTATTAATAAATTTCAAACATACGAATATAATAATTGTTATTAAAAGAAATTAAGTTTATAATTTATATTAATATAGTAAATGTATATAGATATTATGTAGATTAATTAGAAGTGCGTGTATTAGCAATATATAGATTCACATATGCATTATTACTCTTCAAACATTCTAAGAACTTATCAATTTACCTATAGACTTTATTTATCCGATATGTATATTTCTATTATACATATATATATATTATTTCTATTTAATTTCCTACTGAAGTACCTAGAAAATTTTGTTATTAAAATATTCAAAGTCTATTTAATTTATAATACAAATTGCAAAAACTGATATTAATTTCACTGTTTGTTCATTATATAAATTGTTCTTGTAGTTTTGGAATTAGTTACAATCCAATATTGATTTCAAATTTTATATTTGTAACTTAATATGAAAGTGTGCATCTTTTTAAATCCCTAAATTAAAGATAAAGAGAAGATAAAACAAAAGTGCAAAATTCGGTCATTTGAGACACCGCAAAGATTATGATACATCGTACAAGGCCTAAGGGACATTTTGTTTTGTTGAGTAACTGACTTTAATCACTTGATAATAATGTTTATGAATGAATTGGAGAGAAAAATTCAGAGAAAGTTAACAGTATCAAATTTAAACCCTTGTTATATTTGAGTAATTTTTTTAAATATTAGAATTGTGCGAAAAACGGGTAAACCTTACACCGACTGACTTTTTAATACAAGCTGAAACTTTGAGTGTAGGTTCGTTATGATTTTTGGGCTGTTTTCTTTTTTAGAATAAATAAAATTTTTGATTGCATTGGCAAGCTTCAAAATGAATTATAACTTTTTTCCTATTGTAGGTATTAGAATGATTATTTCAGAACAAATATAAAAACCATTATTTTCGATACCTCACCAAACCCAAAAACGAATACCGAGCTTTATCACGTATCAGACAAAATGGTTTTTGCATTTATTAAATTATTTTTCTATTCAAATAACAATATATCTAATAATCTATTCTAATAATAAAAACAAATATACGTTAAATTGAAAATTTACGGGTAGAAAAAGAAAATTTTAAGAATTTTCGTAAGAGAGTTTCATTTACCATATGGAATCAGATGATGTATTTTAAACTGATCTCTTACTTTCAAATATTTAATTATTAAATTCTTCTAACAAAGATTTGAGACCAGATGGGTTAGTGGCTATTTTTAAAACTACAATTTTACATTACAATTAATAAGTACTTCACAATTATGTGTACTAGAAAAGAATTCAAAGTAGATAGACTCATTCTTTAAACCATTGTTTAAGAAAAGGAATGTATCCCTGAAATCCCTGAAGGAATGTATCAATTGGATTTTTTCGTTGAGGCTAAGATAAATTACGGGCACATAAATCAGGTGAATAAATAAAACGAAATATTATACTGATATTCCAGGCTCTAAGAGCTTTCCTTGTCTATAAGAAAACTAATTATACCTATCATGTTGAAATGTATACAAGCTTTGTTTAAATTATTTATTACGTACAAATCTTACTTCATTTCTTTTAATGAATTTATTCTAAATTTAATTTGCCTGAACAGCGGCACTCCTAATGCATCAACTAAAACTTGCCTGGTCATTATAATGAATAATGACCAATTCCTAATACAGAGGGTGCACAATTACGCAGAATAATAAGCAAAGTAACCAAGAATATTAAGTATTAGTTTCTTTAATATTAGCTAAAATAATAAACATGACATTTACAACTCTTTGCCAATTCTTGATAATTTATTTACGGCTATACTTGTGGCGGTTAAGGAGTTGGGCACGAAATCAAAAATTTCTATTTCATGTTAAAGCAGCAATGCGTGAAAAAGTAAGACGAAATTTTTACACTCTGTCTAATTCTAAAAACAACATTTTTCTAATATTCACTGAAAAATTTTTAATTATGTGGGTTGGTCTTATTGGAAATCTCCATTTGAATACGTCTTGGATTCATCAATCAAAAATACATACTTCACATCGATAGCCATGGTCAAAATAAAAATGTCAACATATAATTTTATAGTTGTTACAATATTTCTCAACTTTGAAGAAATAAATTTAATTTTCTTCTGTGTACCAGCGCGAGCACACGTTATTTCATCAAATTTTACAAGATAATTTTTAACAGATAAGAAGCTAGTTACTAAAATTTATAACTCAGTGAATGGTGTATAATAAATTTCTCAAAATTTATAAACTAATTTAAATGAACAATTATTTATATTTGCAATTAAAAAATAATTACTAATGCAATTTTTTCGACCATTCTTACAATTTTCAACCCAATAACTTCAATTAAATGTCATTTTTTGTAATTATTCATTAATTTTTGTTTGACATTTGCTCTACAATTTACATGCAAACAATTGAACAAATAATATTTTCTAGAATGTGAATGTTTTATTACAAATTTTAGATACTCGTAGCGCATCCATTGATTAAGAAGTCCCTTCTACGAATTATGTAGGGTCCGGAGAGTTGTGCTGTCTCTATGTATACAAAAAAAATTGGCATTCTTTTAGACAACAAACTTTTAGATTATAAGTTGTTATTAAAGAAAAACTAAATTGATTTTTCTTTAAATATAAAATTTATTAAAAGAGAAACATTTCTTCATATAATACATTTACTTTAAATTATATTTTTATACAAAATTAAGCAGTATAAAAAAAAACTCAATAGTAGAAATTTTAACTTAAGTTACTACAATATGTGCACGCTTCGTTATTTGTATAAACTATGAATGTCTATACTCCTGTTATAATTAAAAAATATCTGCAATTAAAAATTTAAATTCATTTTGATTTCATGTCAAAGCATCTTGTGGTATTCAAGGGCAATACCCATTTTGTGGTATTGGAGACGACAATACCCTGGTATGTTATGACGCCCGCACAGTATCTCTTGTCCAATTATATACATAGATATAATACGTTATTATAGAAACGAAAATATTAAAAAATTATTAAATAGTATTTGTAAAACATATTTTTGAAAGAAATGTGTAAAAAAAATTAAAACAAAAAAAAACCCATCTAAAATAATGTGCTTGCGTTTCTTAATGTGCGCGTAGTATACACATATATACAGTATGTTTATTAAATAAATCAGCATAGTTTGTAAGAATAAACCTCTGTATATATTTTTATTTCGCAGATTCATGTAATTCATTTTATATTTTTATTTGCCAATAAATTTAAAAAAAAAATAAATAAATTCAGAGTTTTTTTTTATGTAACAAAGTAACAAACCTTACGTCATGGGGGATACTACGATTTTTCTAGTTTCCAGATTTCCGCTTCTACGTGTAGACCACAATGTAAAAAAAGAACTTCAATAAAGGTCGACTGGTGGCAGTGGGCAATTGAGACTAATCGACGCTAGACACTTCTATTCCATTTGTTGAAATCGAACTTTTGGAATAAACTGGGTTCATATATTTTATAAAGTAAGTGGGCATATTCTTTTAAAATCATCTTAAAGTATTATTAAAAATTTACAAATTTTCAACTTCTCATTTTTAAAATTATGTTTTATTTATTACAAAAATATTATAAACAACTTTGTATTTTTTAGAGTAAAACGATCTTGACTGGAAAAATGAAAATTTATAGAAACTTTCATAATTCATAATACAATTTTGCAAATACATAGGATTACATAACAACTATTTAGCAAATCTTTAGAATGATCAAAACAAGATATTTGCAAATAAAAATAAAATGCATTTTAACATACACAAAAATACACAATTTTTAAATTAAATTAGACACATAAGATAAATTGAAAAAATATTTAAATGACTATAACTTGTTTATTCTTTTATGAATGTAATACATAAATTATATATTATGTATTATTACCACTCTAGGAAATGAACATAGATGAAGTAGGTGTAGAAGCTTTTGGATCGATGATCTTGTTTGGTATACCAAATTCAATATCAAAACTTATAAGCTCTTCCATTGTTGGAAATAATCCACGTGCTGACGTGAAAATCATTGTAGATTCCATAAACAAAAAATTTAATTTTCTTACAGCCTTAATTAAACAAAATTATTTATGGATATTTTCTAGATTTCAGATTAAAAAGATATTAATTGTATTTTAGTTCCTCTAACAACTCAATTACCGGAACAAATTTAAAACTAAAAACTTCCCTCAAAATATTTTTAGGTCATTATAATATTTATTTGCAAAAGAGAGTTACCTTAAACTAAAAATTTCGATTAATGATTATTTGCGCTTTTGGAAATAAAATATTTATCATCTTTATCCGATTTTCTCAAATTTTGACTAAATTATATTATATGAACGATAAAAATCCCATTTCGTTAGACTTTTTATTGGAAGATAAGATTTGAAAACATCATACATCTGCCGGGAATCAAACTCGCTACCTTCCAGTTATCATTCGGAAGTGCTACCAACTACACTTGTCGATTATTATTTTTGCTATGCATACAAACGTATTATTCCATTTTATGTGCGATTGTCCGATTCTACCTGTTTTGACGCTTATCTATTGAGGAGTAAATGTCATTTATATTTCTGTAAAATTGATATAAATGGGTTAAAACAACGAAGTAAGTTTTAAGAATATCTAAGTTGTAAAATCTAACAATCGCAAACAAAATGACACAATACGTTTGTATTCATAATAATAACAATCAACATAAGATATGTACACACGTTTGGATACAAATATACAAAAATAGTGTGACTAAAGACATAAAAGATAAAAAATATCTGTAATTGACGACCAAGTATCTATGGTGTAGGTAGCTCGCTAGCAATTGGTATGTATCGGATTACATTTTCAGGAAATGTGTTATGTTTACAATTCTTACTTTATCCCAATAAAATACGATAGTTGTTGAAAAGTGACTTTAAAAAAAAATACGATAGTTGACGTTTATCTATTGAGGTGCAAATGTCATTTCTAGTTCACTAAAATGTGTTAATACAACAAAATTTGTTTAAAAAATCTAAGTTGCAGAATCTACATATCACTTCTAAATTTATATGATTTAAAATCAAACCAATATTTAAATTCATTAATACAAGAATTTTTGTTAAAAATTACTATAAAGTAGAAGCTTTTACTTTTATTGCACACGTCTATTTTAAAAACTCGAAACTTCTACTTTATAAAGTATTTATTGTTTATTGTATTTTAAAATATATTTAAAAAATACGAGTGTGCTTTAGACCCATTCGTTTTTAATGAACTTAAAATCCGAGTATTAAATATTTGCGAATTTTCCAATACACATTATCAGAAAAACTTCGTATTTTGTAATATATTCTGGTAATTGGATATTTCTAACATACCATTACGCAATCGTCTTTAAGTGTCCTATTTTCGATACTTATATCGCATATTTCAAATGAATATCACAGTTATTAATTTTAAACAAAGGTACAAGCCTATTTTCCAGTGAAAAATTTTTAGAATCTAAATTTAAACTTCTTTACATCGGCGAAAAGTGTTGCCAATGTACGAGTAGCTACTCGTTTTTTCAAGATCTAATGGATAATTCATTCATTGGGTAATTTTAATTAACTAGTTAATTTAATTAAAAATTTTTAAAAGATAATTTAAAAAATAAATTAAGACTAAAATATTTTTATAACCACTGGACGAATCAAATTGATTTAGCAACAGACGTGGTAAGACTGATAAAAATCGGGTGATTTTATAGAATAAACGGGTAAATCGAATCGTTTTCACATTGGAAACACAGTTTTTTGTTCTTAGAAACAAATTTGGACAAAGTTCTATTTGAAAATTATTTTAAAAAACATCTATTTTAAAAATTTCAATTTTATGACACTTATAGCTTAAATTAACTTTTAACTGTCCCCTTTATATTTTATTGTATACACTCACTTCCCAACACGGAATTGGCATACTTCCTTTTAAAAATGTATACGATTTTCGATACAAATTTTCAATTGGTTCTTTTAAAACAATACCATATATGGATGTAGTGGGTAACATTCCAGAATATAATCTTTTAGTAAATACTAAATCACTATTATACCACACATGTACAACTTTCTTAGATAAATGCATAATTTTATTCCATATGACCTTAAGAGACAAAATTGAATCAAATAATTAATTTAATTATGAATAAATCGGGCACCTTATAAAATGTTAATGATTTAATTTAAAATGGTTACTGCTCGAGCAAAGCTGTGGGTACAAACTTAGTATATTCTATATAAGTCGAATATAAAAAATAATATTAAAGGTTAGTTTACACTAATATAAGCCTTCAGTGTAATTAAAGTTTGATAAATCTCCGTAGTGTTGTATTTAGGGTGTGGGAGAACGGGGCAATGGCGATAAGTTCAGGAAAAATTTGAGTACAATGAAAATTATAAGCGATTTATTTATTTAAATCAATTTAACACATTCTCTTACAAATAATCTTTATATTTGTTAAAAAAAAAAAAAATCAGTTTTGATTATCGTAAGCCAAACACGTGGTTAATAGTGTTCCCATTGTGGGAAATAGCTAAGCTCCTAACAAAATGTCACATTCACAATTCTCGACTGACTCCTACCCACTACACAAAGATTGTGACCAGAAACCCACATAAAGTACATGGGTAAATTTTTTTCTCCAGTTTAGTTTGAAGAGTTGAAAATGGTATTTCTATGAGTTTCGCTACTTCTCTCATAGATTCACCTTCATCGAAGAGTTTAATAGATTTTTCCACAGTTTCTGTGTTCTATTGCACCTTTTCGGTAGACCGACGACTTTATTTTGAAATATATATAATAATAATAAATAAAAACTTCAATTCTATATAGAGCTTGAAGCAAAAGTATGTTGACACAATCAGATGATTGCCATTAGCCGATTTTGTGTCAACATGTAGAAAATAATGTAATTAAAAAAAAATACAAATTTATCTTCTTATATTGTACGTAAATGTTTTTCAGATGTTCAAGTATTGTGTAAGAATAACATCAAACTAAAAAAAATTATAAAATCCATTAATAACGTTTAAGCTATAGGTTTAGATAGCAAAAGCGGCAAAAAACAATTAAGATACAGCGCTCTCGAATGTGTACCAGCAACTGAACGGGCATTTGCCGCCACGATAAATAATGTAACTCGAAGGTTTTTTACGTTGTCTAGCACTATTAACTCTTTTCGTTTTGGAGTAATGATGCAGACCACCATTGTGCACTGATCGCCTTACCCCATTCTCCCCTATTATTAACCGCATATATTTATATGTATCGAAATTGATTCTCAGTATATAGTTTCATCAATATAGTGATAAAATTTTAATAACCACAAACCATAAAATAGTTCAAACCTAGTTCCCATTAGATACACCTCTATGAGAAGTATTATATTTTGTGTATATAAATTTTATAAATTCTTATTTCTAACACAAGGGGTGATTGTTATACTTGAAGCGGAACACACTGCAAGTTTAGAGGTTATCAAAATAATAATATCATACATGTATAAAACCTGCGGCAGATCCTTCAACAAACATGTAAAATGTTTTTCCATTATCGATATAAAATCCAGTAATAAATTGTTGAAATGATTTATCAAATGATTCATCTCGAACAAAACGTAGTCTTGTACAGTCTATATTAGTATCGTTCATTTCTTTTCTTAAATTTGTATTATATTCATAGATTACAGTTAATAAATCAAGTATAACATTTATATCGTATATAATTAAACCAATACGTGATAACGGCTCATTTGTACTCAATATAGATAACAATGTTTTTGACATGGCTGAAGCTATTGACATTGTTAAATTTAACACTGTTTGAGACTCTATTAATGTCTTTGTATCAAGGAAACAATTTTCTTCGTCTCCAATTGTATTTTCATTTGAATAATTGATATCTATCGTGTTCAAGTATTGCCGCTTATGTAATGTACTTTGAGAATTGAATTTATTAAATAAATTTCCCATAGTTGTACATGAAATTGAAGTCGCACTTATCCATCCAAGATTTAATGATCTTTCATATCTATATTCAGCAACAAATAACAAATGATCTTCTGTTGTTCTA